>JAECUM010037827.1:0-41482 GCA_016617855.1 Megalonaias nervosa
GGAGATCTTGTGCTGTATTTTGACACGGACAGTTGCATCTACATCAATCATCTGGGTCAAAGTAACCCTAACATCGAAGGAGACCGTTTAGGAGCCTGGACGGACGAGCATCCCGACGACAATATTCGAAGTTTTGCAAGTGGCGGTCCAAAAAATTACGGCTACGAATACCGTGACCCTCAAGGAGAAGTACACACGGAGTGTAAAGTGAAAAGATTGACTCTCAATTATCGCACCAGTCGTCTGGTGAACTTTGGTGTCTTGAGAGAAGCCTTGCAGTCTGGAGAGGATGGAAATTTTAAAGTGACCACCCACGAACGGCACAAGATTGTACGTTTACCCACATACCAAATCGTCAGCCGACCCTTGGAAAAAGTCTATCAAATCGTGTACCAGAAGCGAGTTCGGCTTCCGAACCACTTCACTTTACCGTACGGTCACGCTGATATTGGTCAGCATATAAAAAGGGACAACGTCCAAGACCGATAGTTTATTGTCACTACCAACACCAATTAAGAAAGATGAATCCTTTCAAACAGCAATTATTAAGCAAGAGCAAACTCGAGTATGATGCTGTACCTTGCGATTGCAGTGATACCGGACGCTGTGACCTCAGTTATTCAGTACCACATCATGGAAATTTTTCTATACCTACCATGAAAAGGGATGCTGTGCGTGTCAAACCTGACGGATGCGAAAGCGATGCCACTCATTATCGTACACCTTTTCACTTTACTGGTTTTCATGGTGGATGTCATCATTATGAAACCATGCGGCTTCCACCCTACGGATGTCATGCAAAACTGAGCAAACTCCTACATATTTCACCGTACCCTCATCGGAATGAACCTGTGAAAGACGAATATGCGTTCACTGTGCGTTTGCCTGAATACTGTGACTTTGAAAGTCGGATCCAAACCTTCCAAGGAAAATGGCCAAAATATCTGGAGGACCTACCCCCGAAGACTTAGCTAGAGCCGGATTTATCTACTTGAGCGAAGGGGATAAAGTCAAGTGCTTCAATTGTGGTGTGTCACTTCACGAGTGGGAGAAGAAAGATTGCGCTTACCTGGAACATGCTCGATGGTCTCCAGATTGTCACTACCTATCTTTAGTGGGACCTCATCATTGAAGTGGCATACCATGTCGTTTAAGAAACCCGCTGCTTGGCTAGGAGTCAAACGTTGGACAACACCTAAACAAGTATTTAAACCCCATCTAAAAAATAATCTTCAGACATTACCAAACGAATTGCAAGAGAAGATCTACAAGGACATTTGGCTGGGACTTGCCAGAGCAAAATCTCAATGGGTGACTGTAGAACTTTTTTGCCGATTAGTCAACTTTTAGGTACTAAAGATGTGTACGACGATGTTTGAGTAGCTTGTGACTTACACCCTCACTGGAAAGATGTACGTGACTGGAAAGTTGGGGTTTCGAGGCTTCGACTAAAGAAGTGGCACACTATGCAAAAGATTTGTAATCCTCAAAAATTGAAATGTTCAGTGAAAAAAGTAAATTTGAAACCTGTGTTAGTGACAGTACCAAAAGAAGAATAACCCGTCACCGAGGACAACCACTCTCATCAGGACAGGACTGTCATTGACATCCCCGAAAGGTCATTCCGGGAGGACCTCTGTGTGACTGTACCCAATGAAGAGACTCTAAGAACTTTACACACTGTCCCTAGGACACCACCTCTTGGTCACCACAAATGTTGTACAGATACTTGTTTATATTCCACTATGATCGTTTTGATGTGTCTTTTATTCATGTACTTAACCATTTGGCTTTTATGTATTTATGTCTTTCGTGTTGTTCACTTTTAAAGATGACAATAAACGTGTCCTGAAAAAGTATAAAAACTCTTGTCTTGTCTGTCTTCGTGTCAAAAGTGACATTCCTTACAGTACTACTATGGCTACCTCTACTGTCTCTGCTCCTTCTTCCTCCACTTTCAAAGTCATCGACGAACACTTAGATCGTGCTAGTTGGGAGGCCTTGTATTTTCGCCATCCCTTTAACATTGCTCATTGCCGGACCTAGCCAGGTTCAGGCAAAACCGAATTTGTCAAACGTTTGATCGAACATAAATATCATTTGATTGATTGTCCACCTCAACGAATCGTGTGGTGTTACAAAGAGTGGCAATCAGCGTACAGCCTTCTGCGAGAACCTCAAGGCGATTCCATCGTCTTTGTGGAAGGCATTCCTGGCGAGGACGACGGGATCGTGTCTGACCCTAGTCAAACTCATTTGGTTATTTTTGACGACATGTTAGGAGAAGACGAAGAAGCAATTAAACTGTGGTTTACGCGCAAAGGGCATCATCGTAATGCCAGTGTCATTTACATCACCCAAAATTTGTTTCAACAAAGTAAAGCCCATCGTAACATCAGTCGCAATGCTCATTACGTGGTTTTGTTTAAAAGCCCTAGAGATAAATCGCAAGTGCAAGTTTTAGCCAAACAGATAGGAACGCTTTGGCTGACTCATGCGTTCGACGATGCCACTCAAACCCCACACGCTTATTTACTCGTGGATTTAAAACCCACTACCCCCGATTATTTGCAATTTCGTACCCATCTGTTTCACCACTGGTGCCAAGACGGAGTGCCTGTCGTGTACACGTCCCCTTTGTCGACCTAATCACAATCACCAAAAAAAAAGTCTATAAAAACCTCGGTCACTTTGGCTCTGTCTCACACATCGTCAACATGACGTCCCTTCAGTCTTATCTTCCCATCAAATTGATTCGTGCCTTGTACGGTATCAGTCGCGAAAAAAATCCACAAATACGTGCTCGTGTCTTAGAAGCTAGTCTCAAAGAAGTCTTACGATGGTTTACGGTGACAGCACGTCAATTACTGCAAGGCATCATTGAGAGTCCACATCAAACCAAACGTTTCTTTTTGAGAGAAACAAAGTAGACTTGACGCAGCTAGCCGATCCTCGCATCGACACTCAAACCAAAAAGCAAATCATTTTGAAACTTGGAGGAAGCAGTTCTCTAGGAGGTGTCATCATTCATTCCCTCTTAAAATGGGATCCTAATACTCCCAAAGTCGTCCCCAAGAAAAAAGCCACGCCCAAACGTACCCAGAAGAAAAAGAAAAAGAGCAACGGTGTCAAGACCAGGTCACAGCCTCAGAAAAAGAAAAAGAAAAGTCCACAGAAAACAGCTTCTATCCGCAAGAGAGCGTCTCCAAAAGCTTCTCCTCCAGCGGTGACACCCTCTTCCTCTTTAGCGGCAGTGGCCGCTGCTCACAAAGTACCTGCCCCCAAAATCAAAGTCCAAGAGAGAACGTGTGTGTTACAGAGTTTACTGGATTTGTCCAAGCAAGAACTGTCCCGATTGAGTCCGTTGCGAACTCCTCGAAGACGTGTGATGCCTGTTATCAAGTTGATACGACGTAAAGACAATCAGTGGCGACGCGTTCCAGTATAAAAAGACCTGAGGCAAACGATAGGTTTAGTGTTGTTGTGCTCCTAAACGCCCAAAGATGGCCCCACGAAGAAGTTCACACCGTCACCATCGTCGTTCTTCTGTCCAAAAAGGAAAAGGAAAAAGAAAAGGACAGTCTCGTCATCCGACAAAACTCATCGCCAAACATCGACGTCACCCCCAGAAAAGACACACTCGTTCAAAGAAAAGGAGAAGTCACCAAAGAGGAGGATATATGGCTAGTCTTTTATTACCAAACATGATCAGAACTCTTAAATCTATTTAAATCTATGACCACTAGCCAAAACTAAGATTAAAGGACGCATGTGAAGCCATGGACTTTAGTGTACGTTGTGCAGCAAAAGATGTCTCCTCATTGTCGTTCTCCTGTCCAGAAAGGAAAAACGAAAAAGACAGTTTTGTCATCAGAAAAAAACGCTTAGTCAAATATAGACGTCACCCCCAGAAAAGACACTCTCGCCCAAAGAAAAAGAGGAGCCAACAAAGAGGAGGATTCCTTGGCGGTTTTGGAAAACACACATCGTCACCTTTATGACGAAGCGATAGTCCCCAAAAAAGGATAAAAGACCGTGTGGCAAGTCATCGACGTTAGTGTATTTTTTGCTGTGTGCCACGGAACCAATGAGCCAACCGAGAAAGATGTCACCCCAAGAAAAGACATTCCTCTTCTACCCCCAAAAGAAAAGAAAAGAAAAGGACTGCCACCTCGTTTAGCCAAACATTGGGACATGTTGTCCGTCCTGTCCAAAGCTCCTCCACCCATGCGAGAAAAACTCATTCAAACTGCCTCCAAAGACGTCATCGATACCGTGTGCGAATGTTGTCTGAATGTCTTGAAAGGCACAATACCTTTGTCTAAACACTAGAAAGAATACTTAGCCAAACATCGACAAGTTCTTCGCCAAATGGTCCAAAAGAAAATACCCATTGGTCAAAAGAAAAACATGTTGGTGCAACGCGGAGGAATTTTGCCCTTTTTGCCCATGTTACTGAAAGGAGTAATCTGGACAACGCTTGGAGTCTCATCTCGGAAGAAGCAGTGTTGCATGAGTGGTATAAAGGCTTGCGTGATCATTCCTGCCCACCATTGTCTACTCTAGAGATCTATTGCATCGAATCTCTCTTAGCCCAGAGTGCAGAGACGAAGTGAATTGATGACTTATCATTACCTGTGAAAAAAAACAAAAACAACACAACAGAACATGGATACCTGGGAACTTTATTACCTTTTGAACACTAGTTCGTATACTGCTTCTTGGAATCCTGTCGTGTGCGCTAAAGATGAACTACCTCATCGCAAACCTCAAGACTATCAAGCTTATGTCATCAACACGGACGAAAGTCATCTCCCAGGAACTCACTGGGTTGCCGTCTACTTCCCTCAAGAGCATTGTGTGGAATATTTTGATTCGTATGGATTATCCCCTTTGGAAGACGATATCATTGACTTTATGAGAAGAAATGCCCAGACGACACGATAAAATAATGTGAAATTACAAGGCACATATTCCATGGTGTGTGGACAATATTGTGTGTATTTTCTTCATCAACGCAGCCCTGGATATCCTTTAGAACATTTAGTGACTTATTTTGATCGTCACTCTTCAAGAAACGATGAGAAAGTAGATCGATGGTTTTGTGACCATTATGGCTATCTTTTGTCTTTAGCTAGGAAACATAGTGTACATCAATGGCCTCATGACTTCCATCAGTGGAAATCTCACATGATTTCACAACGTTGTCAACCTTGTCAAAAATAGTTATTGTTTGATGTTAATGTTAATTGTTAATAGTTGATTGTTTGTTGAATAAAAATTGTGTTTTGAAAAAAAAATGTGTCTGTCGTTTGTTTTCAAAAAACACAGTGAATATATGCTCCTTGACTTTCTCTCTATCCCTTACCACGACATTAGCTATAATAACGTTCCAACGCAACAAAAACCAAGTTAGGATGTTTTCTATCGCGTCCGCGTTTGAACCATATAAAGCGGGTTGGTCTCCAGTCTGGCCAACCACTGTTGACTCGTCAACCTATGAACATGCCTTCCAGACAAGCCAAGCTGAACGAAGCTTACGTCAGTTTAGATCGTGTCAGGCTAAACCTGATACCGAAGCCTGAAGAGATAGAGAATGTCAGGATGTTAACAATAACCCAAGACCTAGTAGGAGAGGTTTTCAGAGAGGAAATCAAAAAAGAACAAGAAGAATGGACAGAGAAGTACAGACTTCAGAAGCAGAGAGAACAGCAACAACAACAGCAGCAGCAGCAACAGCAGCAGCAAGAACCAGACAGAGGTTTTGTCGACTGCCGTGTGGACACCAAAGAGTTCTCCTTCTCTTTCCGCAGAAGCAGGCCGTATCGTATAGGAAAGCCTGCCGCCAGACGGAGATGCAATCTTAGACAGTAAAAAAAAGATTTCCATCACTCCCTATCAACAAAAAACAGCCCTTTTAAGGGCTACCCCAATCCTCTCGAAAAGACATACTAATTCAATTGCCAAAACAAATTTGTGTGTTTGTATGTTTAAAAAAATAGAAGTGTGTCTATAAGCACTTCGCTTCTCTGTCTTGTCAGATAATGTATGTCTGTGTTTGTAAGTAGAAAAAGGCAACGTAAGTGTTTCTTTTAGGTCCGCGCGTTTGATGTGATGGTAAGTTTCGGTGTCAGGGATTGTTTTCCTTCACGTCCGTGCTCCAGGGATATAAAGCCAAGAGCGCGTCAGTCTGGCCAGTCTGGCTACCCATCGTTGACCTGTTAACTTGGAAGAAGATGAGTAACAGAAGAGCCAAATTGTTGGAGCTGCAAATGCACCTGGAGTATGCCAGGCGCATCCTGGATGAGCTGGCTATGGAGACCATTGCAGAGGCAGCCCAGTTGGAAGAAGAGGACAAAAATAAGAATAAAGAAGAGGAGAAGGAAAAGAAGCGAGGGATCCTGCCTCACCTCATAATAAGACCTCTGTGTGAGGTCAAGCCTTAGGTGAGGACACCAACGTCTCCACAGCCACCACTTCCACAACAAAGACAGCCACAGCCTCTGCCACCAGTACCAAGAGCCGCTGTCCTCCAGAGAGAAACCTGGGAGGAGGAGGCATTGGAGGAATGGAAAGACAGAGGCAAGAGTGGGAGCCTCGGCGTCAGCATCATCAGGGTGTGGAATAGAAGAAGGAGGGAACAAGTGTTCACTATCCTTCAAACTGAGGAGTGGGATAGTGAAGCCAATCAAACTCACTCTGTGCTCCCAACCACACGCATTAATTGGGAGCAGGATTGGAGCCGGCGATGCGTGTGTGGTGCCCGCCCTGGGAGATGTCATCATTAACCAGGCGCATTTGGAGTTCTGAAAAAAACAGCCCTTTTCAGGGCTAACCAGATCTCTAGAAAAGTGAGACTATTCAATTTGCCAATTTGTGTGAATGTGAAGTAGTGTGACTATAAACACTCACTTCTTTACTGATGTGCGTGTGTGTGTGTGTGTGTGTGTGTGTGTGTGTGTGTTTGCGTTCGCATTCGTTTGTGAGGATAGTAAATATGGTGTGTTTTATGCATTCTCATTCGTTTGTGAGGATAGTATAGTGTGTATGTTTTATGCATTCTCGTCCGTTTGTGTGGATAGTATAGTGTGTATGTTTTATGCGTTCTCGTCCGTTAGTGTGGATAGTATATATTTGTGTGTTTTATGCATTCTGGTACGTTTGTGTGGATAGTATATATGTGTGTTTTCTGCATTCTCGTCCGTTTGTAGTATATATGTGTGTTTTATGCATTCTCGTCCGTTGGTGTGGATAGTAGATATGGTGTGTTTTATGCGTTCTCGTACGTTTGTGTGGATAGTATAGTGTGTATGTTTTATGCGTTCTCGTACGTTTGTGTGGATAGCATATATGGTGTGTTTTATGCGCTCTCATTCGTTTGTGTGGATAGTATAGTGTGTATGTTTTCTGCATTCTCGTTCGTTTGCGTGGAGAGTAGTTATTGGGTTTTTTATGCATTTGAGTTCGTTTGTGTGGACAGTAGATATGGTGTGTTTTATGCCTTCGCGTTCATTTGTGTGGATAGTATATAATATGTGAAGTGAGTGTAAAGGATGTTTTCGCTCACGTCCGTGCTTGACATATATAACGCGAAACGCTCGTCAGTCTGTCTATCCGCGTTGACTAGTCAACATCTTCAAGAAAAAATGAATTTGTTTAATGAATTAAGACACATTTATTTTTGGATGATGGATGCAGCCTACGTGGTGGAAAGGCTTTAAAAAGAATGGAGCTATCCAGACAGCCAAGACTTTGTTACTAGTCAAGTTAATAGCCTGAAGGTAGCCAAGGATCAGGTGGCAGGAATGATAGAAGAGGAGGTGGAAAAATTAAGAGGATTCATCAAGCCTAAGTATGTAAGAATCGGGACATTGAAGGAAGCCCTTGATCTTGTCATCCAAGTGAGGAGCTTCTTGCAAGATACATTTAAATGGTCAGAGTGGTCTTTTGTCCAGTGGGGTTTACAACAATTAAAAAATGCAGAAGACAAGATGAAAAACGTAATGAAAGAAGAGGTAAAGAAAATCAAAGACACCTGGACAAAAGAGAGAAAGAAGAAGGAAAACCAAAAAAAGAAAGAGGACTTTGAAAGACTGAACATCAACTGGATGTAAATACAGAAAAAATTCAGAGACATGGGACATGCTGACTGGATTCCAGACGAAGAAAAGAAAAAGAAGAAGGGCCACTCCACTGCCTCGAAAAGATTTATTCTTTCTTGCCTAAAAAAAATTTAAAACATACTATACTATCCACTGACACAAACGCAAATGCATGAAACTTTGTATAGAAATGAAACAGGTGGCATGACGTCACGGTACTTGCTACATTGTTGCAAGTGTCCAGTACCGTGACGTCACCCTACCTGTTCCATTCCTATTGTCCCTATACAAAATTCCCATTGTCCGTATACAGGCCCAGGGTGTGCTAGTCGCTATACAAAATTCCCATTGTCCGTATATCCCCCCCCCCCCAGGGTGTGCCATTTGTCCGTATAAATCTTGTCCGTATATTCGCTATTGGGGTCCCGTAATGCTAATTCCCATTGTCCGTATATCGCCCCCATATACTACTTATGCGTGGTTGGAAGCGAAGATAGCTGACAAGTGACCTCATCATCCCAGTTTTCACTTTGAGGGATAATGAATACTTGTTCCCTCTGTCTTCTCCTATGCCAGACCCGGGGATGAAGAGGTCTCTGCGGTTCCCAGTCTTGCCGATGTCTCTCCAACTCTTCGTCTCAGTTTTCCATCTGGGGGACAGCGGCTCTTGGTACTGGTGGTAGAGTTTGTGGCTGTGGGTGACGTGGTGGTGATAGTAGTGGTGGTGTTTTGTCCTGACTTCAGGCTTCACCTCACACTGAGGTCTAATCATTAGATGAGGAAGGATACTTTCATTCTTCTTTTCCTGCTCCTCTTCTTTCTTCTTTTTTCCTCCTCCTCTTCTATCCAGGCACTTTCCTGAATCGCATCCATAGCCAGCTCGTCCAGTAGGCGCCTGGCATACTCCAGGTGCATTTGGAGTTCCAACAGTTTACTGATTCTACCCATCTTGAATGTTAATTAGTGAACGCAGGGGTAGCCAGACTGACGAAGACTCCGCTTTATATCCATGAAGCGTGGACGTGAAGGAAAATACCCTTACACAAAAACTAACAAAACCCATATCATAACCAAAATCATGGAACGCGCGGACCTAAAAGAAACACTCACTTCCACTTTTTTCACCTACAAACACACTTTATTATCACTCATACATATAAACAAACACACACTATCTTACAAACCAGGGATCGAAGTGTTTATAGGCACACTTCTATTTTTAACCTATCAATAAACAAAGACAAATTTTGAGAAATGAGTAGTATGTCTTTTCTAGATTGTTGGGTAGCCCTGAAAAGGGCTGTTTTGTTGGGAGTTATGGCAATATCTTACCGACTAAGATTGCGTCCCCGTCTGGCTGTAGGCTTTTCTACAGGATAGGGTCTGCTTCATCGGAAGGAGAAGGAGAACTCTTTCGTTTCCCCACGGCAGTCCACAAACCTCTGTCTGGCTCCTGCTGCTGTTGCTGTTGCTGCTCACTCTGCTGTTTCAGGAGTCTATACTTCTCGGTCCATTCTTCTTGCTCCTTCTTGATTTCATCTCTGAAGACCTCTTCTATCACGTCTTGGCACACTTTTAACATCCTGACATTCTCTGTCTCTTCAGGCTTGTGTATCAGGTTTTACCTGACACGATGAAAATGGACGTTCAGCTTTGCTAAATTAGAAGTCATCTTCATAGGTTGACGAGTCAACAACGGATAGTAAAACTGGAGACCGCCACGCTTTACATGGCTCAAGCGCGGACGCGCTAGAAACATCCCTACGATTTTATTGGGTATTGTGAGAGATAGAGAGAGGGAGAGAAGTGAAAGAGCATATATTCACAGTGTTTATTTTGTAAAACAAACCACAAACAATCCTTTTTTCATAACATCAGCACATTTTTTCAAATAATAAATTTTTGGCAAGGTTGAATCGTTGTGAAGACAACTTAGACTTCCACTGATTTGGCCATTGACGTACACTACTAGCTCAAGACAAGAGATATAAATAATAGTCACAAAACCATCGATCTACTTTTTCATCGTTTCTAGAAGAGTCACGATCAAATTAAGTCACTAAATGTTCTATGAGATATCCAAGACTGCGTTGATGAAGAAAATACACACAATATTGTCCACACACCATGGAATCTGTGCCTTGTAATTTCACATTATTGAATCGTGTCGTCTGGGCATTTCTTCTTATAACGTCGATGATATCGTCTTCCAAAGGTGGCAATCTATTCGAATCAAAAACCTCCACACAGACATCGTGGGGAAAGTAATCGGCTTCCCAGTGGATTCCTGGGAGACAACTGTCCTCCGTGTTGATGACATAAGCTTGATGGTCTTTAGGTTTGCGATGAAAAAGCTTATCTTTAGCGCACACGACAGGACTCCAAGAAGTTTTTCAAAAGGTAACAAAGTTCCCAGGTATCCATTTTGTTTGGGGTTTTTTCTTGTTTCACAGGTGATAATAAGTCATCTATACAATTCTGACTTTTTGCTTCAAAATCTCTGTCAAGTAAACGTCTTTGGCTTCGTCTCCGTACTCTGTGCCAAGAGAGATTCGTTGCGATAGATCTCCAGAACAGTCAGTGGAGGGGAGGAATGGTCACACAAAGCTTTAACCACTGATGCAACACTGCTTCTTCCGAGATGAGACCCCAAGCGTCCTCCATATACTCGCCCAATTTTTCTTCTTGACTCATCATCAGACATTGATCGTGTTGAATTTGACTGGGATGATCGTTTTGACATCCATAGCAATCTTTCTTGGTCAATTCCGTAATTTTATCCGACAAGTGCATAGCAAAACAAGAGACTACATAAATCACCTCTTCATCTTTGTCTTTGGATTTTGCTTCCAAGATATCCTCCCATTCCATTTCCAAAGATTCTCACCATGCAAAGAGGGATACTAATCTCCCATAGCTTATAATAGTCTTGAATGACTTCTCTCAAACTGTTGTTTTCTATCGTATGATCGACTTCGGCATACAAGATGACGTTCACCGTCTCGGTTAGAGCGGTTGCAAACTGAAGTTCCACACGAAGCTGACCGGATTTTATAAGGTGGAACTATCCCTCGTCGCTGTCTTGGTCTGGAGTGGAATCAAAAGTCCACAAAGTGTAACCTCCTGCATAATCGTCGTACGAAATGCCGTGACTACTGCTGGTATCTAGCTCTCCGGTAGCTTCGTACAGGGACAAGTACGACCTCAAGTAATTCTTCTTGTCAAAGTCAGGTTCGAAGGGTCTGGTACACAAGGTCTTGCCATCCCGACTGACAACAATCTTAGACAAGTTGTAAAGCTCAAACTCGAAAGAATTTTGACCGGGGGGGGGGGGTCCATTGAGGGCTGCATTGCTAACGATGCCAATGATTAAACTTTTGGGTAACTGTCCTTGGAACACATGATCTTCGATCTTGGATCGGAGTCCAGCGGCAATGGTGAAAGTTTTCAATCCACTCGTAGTATCGAATACTTGGCGGTCGTTCTGCTCAAAGTGTGACTGATGTCGTTTCCCACTTTAGGTAACACTTCCACGCGTCGCACTTAGAGTCTGGCTTCTTCGATGACTGTTTTGTGATTGGCAGCATCAGCCATCAAATGGAAAGCATCAGCCATCACCTAGAATTGCATGAGTACCTGATGAAATTCAGTCTTATGCCGACATCCACTCAGTTCAGCAAATACTTCTCTTGTAACCACATGACAAATGAAAACGATCCATCAGTTCTAAACTCTCCCTATCCTTGATTTTATTTCGTCTGTTGTTGAATCTCACATTGTGGTTTGCCTCTTTATCTGTAATCAAATCGGTGTCTTTTGAATTTGCGTACCGTGCCAAGTTTCCATACCACGCAAGCACCCAAATGGGTGTTCTTGACTTCTTTTCCGTACGTCAAGAGATTTTCCAGGTACGCTCGGTAAGGGTAAGTATACATGCTGCTGCTGACCAGTTTGTTATTCCAGTACAAATACACTTCACTGAATTAGGAATGCATGTAATTGTTGACGGGAGCTACTTCCTCTTTTTCGTCTATAGAACTGCCAGTAGGATCGAGAACTTTGACTTTCAGGTACAAGTAACTGCTATTCAGATCGATGTAATCTTCGGGCTGTCCTTTGATTTCAAATTTCAAATTCGATGGGGGCTGAGGTTGTCAAAAAGGAAATGGGATGAAATTGTACCCATTGGGATTCTTGGATCGTCATCATAGGCATGGCAAACAGATCCAGTTCCGACTTGGAACATTCGCAAGACTCTAGGTGCATCATTTTTTCTCTCTGTTATTTAATAATCAAAAAAGTATAATTCTAGGACGGTTGTTCTTTTCTTGGTCTTTTTAGCTCTGGGTGTGTGAACTAATCTGGTTGGTGTTTTCGTCGTCTCTTTCTGCCTTATCCTTGCTGTGGAGTCAGGGAAGCAGGAATGTCTGACTGGGCAGCGTCCAGGGCATTTATAGGGGTTTTTCGTCGACCCAAAATGTCTTTTCCAGTTTGAAGCAAGACATTTTTGGCTGCTCTCAAGAAAGCTTCTTTGGGCTTTTGTTTATCGATGATGACATTTTGGAGAAATTCTTTGCCTTGCGTCAAACTGGCACCTTTCAAGGCAAGCAATCCTCTTGTCACCATCGGTTTCAAAACGGGGGCCACCGAACGAAACGCCAATTTCAGCATATCTCCTAAACCATGTCTTCGCTGTCGAGCGACTCATCGGTACTCAGGATACATGACTTACAAGTTGTTAGAGAGTCGTTTTCGAAAATGGAGTTTCACTGTGACTTTCCCTTTGGTGAATGAAATATTTTGTCCCAGATCTCCTTTTATAGCAACGTTGACACTGTCAAAATACGACTTACTGACGAGTAAATAGTGAGCATGTACAAATTCGAGGTGAACGTGATAGGTGTTTCTACCTTCCTCGTTACTGATCGTGGCAGAATCCGCTTTGAAAGGAATGACTTGCAGTAACGGTGCGGATTTGTGTCCAACCACATTGTACACCACCACATCAGTGTACACAAATATGAAATATAATCCTTGGTTCAGTTCTACGGGGGATCGAAAAACTTCGCAAAAGCCAAGTTGTTGGCGATGGGTGGCTTGTTGTTAACCTTAACCATATTAAGGTCTCCGCCCAAAATGACAAACAATTCAGGACAAAATGTAATGGACAACATTTAAGCATCCGTAAATTTCATCAGTAGGCGACGAGCTACTTTAAGGTACTTGAAGGTGACACTTCGTTTGGTTTTGTCCAAAGCTTTGCCAAACAGCGCATTGACTTTGGAAGCAATCGTTTCCACCAGATATTAAGCGCTAAAATAATAGTCTTCGGAAATTTTCATCAGACAGATGTACCGTGGAGTATCGGGGGACACTTTCGTTTCATAGAGGAATCTACAGTTTCGTTTTCATTCAAGTATTGTTGCACTTGGTCGTTCAGAACTTCAACCTCAAAAGTGTTTTGATTTTCAGTGATATATTTTTTTTATTTGTGTAGGGTGAATCATTTCACCAAAGCCACTTCCCAATGGGCTTCGTGATCTAATTGGAAAGTCTGAGGTAATTTGGCCGTGAAACATCACAAAGTATTGTGGGGAAACACATCCATGGAACTGTCACTGGGTACAGTTAAGTAACATTGGTTATTCATAATTCCAGAGTTATGTTGTTCGAGGGGTCAATGGAGGTCAGAGAAGTGTCTAAAAGAGGATTGGTGTTGTTATTGTGACTGCTGGGAGGGTGACTGACGTTGGGCGCAAGACTCCTGTTGTTACTGTTACAGTATTTCAGGGAAGGATTGGGTGGAAGGTAACCGATGGAACTACTCAGTAAAATGGTCCACAATTGTTTGTTTCCTTGTTGCAAACTCAAATTGGCAATGGCAGTACCAACGACACATTACACGGCAAGGATTTGGCAGAAAAAGACAATTTGCGTTTTAGGCACACGTTCTCCACACCACACCCACAAGGGTTGCTTTTGTAGGTCTTGCAGAGAAGAAGAAAGTGAATGAGCGTCCACTGTAGTGCTTGAGGCTGTGTTGAAGGGAATGATGGTCACTTCTTTTTATAGTCGATGACTTGCGAAGCGTAGATCCAAAAGTCAAACCTCGGCGGATATCCTTTCCAAAGTACTTTAGCTTCTTTGACACGAGGTTTTTCCACTTTACGGGTTCTTTGATCGAGAATGCTTTCGATATCGTACACTTCGTCTTCTTTTTTGGTCACACGTTGTAATTCAGGCAAATAGAACGTTCCTTTTAACACCTTCCCGTTCATGTCTTCCAATTTATAGACGGTAGGATGACGGCCACGCACTCGTCCAGTGACACGAAACAATTCGGTGGTCCAGTTGGGTAAGCAACCTTTGTTGAAGTGCGTTTGGATTTCCCACTGCGTACCCAATCTTCCGTCGTCAACACTCCACCTTTCCTAGGGAGCACAGTCGGGGACGTACCAAACAGGCTCTCAAGGACGATCACTTTGTGTCGGAAGTCACTGTTCTTGGGAGGCGCATCCGATGCTTCGATGGTAAGATTGGTTGTACGCTTTGACCAGGTGCGGTAAGACGTCAATGTACTTGCGAGTGTGTTGATGCGTAAAATATTTCCACATGCGTTCTTTCAAGGTGCGTTGAAAACGTTCCACGATGCTGGCTTTGGTTTCGGAATTCTGGGTGGTGAAAAAAAGAATATCTCGTTTCTTTAATTCTTTTTGGAAAGCTTGGTTCAGAAATTTGGTACCTTTGTTGGTTTGCCATCGAAGAGGGTGACGACCTCTTTGTTTAAACACCAGTTTTAGGGCTCGCGCTAACTCAGTGCTCGATTTGGATGTCAATGCTACGACCCAGGCAAATTTGGAAACGATGTCGATGAAACCAAAAACAAATATTTGTAGCCACGATTGTAGGTGGCCAAATGAGAGACATCGGCTAAATCGGCTTGCCATTGATGATCGATACCCTCCACTTGGGCGCGATTTCTGGAAAAGTTTCGTCGAATGGGTTTGTGTATTGTGTTCGTGGCTTGTTCATGTAACCATTGTTGCACCTGATGTAAACGGACACTTTTCAGTCGGGTTTTGGAAGCACGATACAATCTCTGAACTCCTCCGTATCCCGCGGAATGGGATGGATCGTAGTAAATGCTAGCTAACAAATTCTCCATCAGGACGTTTTTAATAAGGCACCCACTGTTCAAGGATGCTACTCCTTTCTTCGTGTGGTATTTTCTTGGATTGTAACGCTTTGCCTGTCCGACGAGCAATAAGTGTCGAGGAAGATGTCTGAACAGGAGTAATCAGTTCTTGTTTAACTTCTGTCTTCACCTTCCTCTTCTCTTCTGAGGAAGAAGGGCTTGCCATCATCTTTTTAATCCAACCAATTCTGGATGATGGTGGTGTTAACTTAAGTACTTTTTCTGGTGGAGTTTGAAACTCTTTCTCTCCTTTCTCTGTCTTGGTCACTGGGGGTTGTGGTGGTGGTAGTGATGGACGTTTCATCAGGGTCTTAAAATCCCTTAGAGTCCGCCGAGCAATACTTTACCGTACCGTTGCTATTTTGCCATTTCTGACAAATCGCTGAGATCCATCAACGATTGCAATTCGTGTTGTAACTGGAACATCTCGGTCAAATGAGGATTGAGAGGTAAATGCTGGGTACGTTGTTCTTGCTAACAATGGAATTCCATCCATCTTTTGTAAGGCACTAAACTCAGTTTGCGTCCTTCCATTAAATTCAAAAGGTCACGTCGGAGATCTTTTCACCCAAGAGGTCCCATTTATCTTCCTGGTTCTTTTTATCGTGGACCCATGGGTAAAACACCTCCCAGGAGTCCTACCAAGAAGGCTCCCGCTATTCCTTTGACAAGAGGTCCAATCAGTGGTAAAAATCCTCCGTGTTGCACAAACATGTTTTTCTTTTGTCGGATAGGTATTTTCTTTTGAACCATTTGGCGAAGAACGAGTCGATGCTTGGCGAAGTGTTCTTTCTGGTATATAGACAATGGTATCGTTCCTTTCAAGACATTCAGAAAACATTCGCTTACGGCATCTATGACGTCTTTGGAGACGGTTTGAATGAGTTGTTTTCGCAAGGGTGGAGGGGCTTTGGACATGATGGACAACACGTCCCAATGTTTGGCTAAACGAGGAGGCAGTCCTGTCCTTTTCTTTCCATGTTTGACAAGAGAGTGGTGGTGTTCGCTTCTTTTAGGGGACATCTTTTTGGTTCAAGTGCAAGCAATAAACTGAAGTCCATTGGTTGATATGCGTCCTTTTATCTGATTATTTTTTGGGGATGTATTTTTGGATCAAGTTTGATAGACCAGACTGTTTGAGCATATGTCCTACCATTTCAGCGCCAAAAAATCCTCTCCTTTGGTTGCTTCTCTTTTTCTTTGGACGATGGGGTCTTTTCTGGAGTAGACGTCGATGATTGGCTAAGCGTTTTATTTTCGGATGCGAGACTGTCCTTATCTTCTTCCTTTTCCTTTTTTGACAGGAGAACGACGATGGTGGTGGTGTGAACTTCTTTTAGGTGACATCTTTTGGCGTTCAGGAGCTCAAAAATACTGATACCCATCGTTTGACCCAGGTCTTTTGATAGTGGAATGCGTCTCCACTGATTGTCGGTATCATTTTCATGGTAGGCATCTCTCGACGTTGAGGGGTTCTCAACGGACTGAATCGGGATAGTTCATGCTTGGATAAATCCAGTAAACTCTGTAACATATCTCTCTTGGACTTTGATTTTCGGGGAGGGAACATTGTTAACAGCTGCCGCAGTACCTAAAGAGGTGGAGTGTGTCACCACTCGAGGAGAAGTTCCTGTAGACACGGGTTTCCATTTTTTTCATCAAATTAGGAAAGACGAGTGTCAAATTGGGTTTGGTTGGCATCACAACCAACGGAGAAGTGGAAGAACCTGAGGCTACTGGAGAAGCGGTCGCCGTCGCTGCAGGTCGTGGTTACATCCTGGCCGAAGTGCCTCTCTTGCGAATAGAAGCTGTTTTCTCGGGTAATTTCTGGGGACTTTTCTTTTTCAGGGTCTGTCACCTGGTCTTGACACCACTGCTTTTTTTCTTCTGGATACGTTTCGTCGGGGAGTGTTTTCTTTCTTGGGGATGATTTTGGGAGCATTGGGATCCCATTTTAAGGGGGAACGAATGATGACATCTCCTAGAGAACCGCTTCCTCCAGATTTCAAAATGATTTGCTTTTTGGTTTGAGTGTCGATACCGAGATCTGCCAGTTGCGTCAAGGCTACTTTGTTTCTCTCGAAAAAAGCGTTTGGAATGATGTGGAATGTGAATGATGCCTGCAGTAATTGACGTGCTGTCACCGTAAACCATCGTAAGATTTATCTGAGACTGGCTTCGAAGACACAAGCACGTATTTATGGATTTTTGCGCGACTGATGCCATACAAGGCACGAATCAATTTGACGAAAAGATGAGGCTGAAGGGACGTCATGTTAACGCTGTGTCAGAGGTTTCTCTAGATTTTTTAAGTCGACGGGGACGTGTACACGACAGGCCCTCCGTCTTGGCACCAGTGGTGAAACAGATGGGTACGAAATCGCAAATAATCGGGGGTAGTGGGTTTTAAATCCACGAGTAAATAGACGCGAGGGGTTTGAGTGGTATCGTCGTACGCATGAGTCAGCCAAGAAGTTCCTAACTGTTTGGCTAACACTTGCACTAGTGATTTATCTCTACTGCTTTTAAACAAGACCACGTACTGAGCATTGAGACTAATGGTGCGATAGGTTTTACTTCTTGAAACAAATTTTGGTTGATGTAAACGACACTGGCATTACAATGATGCCATTTGCGTGTAAACAACAGTTTAATTTCTTCTTCGTCTTCTCCTAACATGTCCTCGAAGATGACCAGATGAGTTTCACTTGGGTCGGACACGATCCCGTCGTCTTCGCCAGGAATGACTTCCACAAAGACGATGGAATCTCCTTGACTTTCTCGCAGGAGGCTGTAGGCCGATTGCCACACTTTGTAACACCACACGATACGTTGAGGTGGATGATCGATCAAATGATTTTTATGTTCGATAAAACGTTTGACGAATTCAATTTTGCCTGAACCGCTGGGTCCAGCAATTAAGATGTTAAAGGGGTGACGAAGATACAAGGCCTCTCAACTAGCACGATCTAAGTTTTCGTCGATGACTTTGAAAGTGGAGGAAGAGGAAGCAGAGACATCAGAGGTAGCCATAGTGCAGGGAATGTCACTTTTGAAACGAAGACAGACAGGACAAGAGATTTTATACTTTTTTCAGGACTCGTTTATTTCAAAACATTTTTAAAATTGCACACAAACGACAAAAACACATAAAACCAAATGATTACGTACATCGATAAAATACACATCAAAACGATCAAAGTGGAATATAACCAATTCACTGTACAACATTTTTGGTGACGAAGGTGTGGTGTACTAGGGACACTGGGTAATGTTCTTAAAGGCTCTACACTTGGCAGAATCACGCATGCGTCCTCCCGGAATGGCCTTTCGGGGATGTCCCTGTCAATAATGGTCCTGCCCTGAATGGAGTGGTTTCCTCCGTGTCGGGTTCTTCTTCTGACACTCTTGCTAACATATGTTTAGTTGTTACTTTTATCACTTAACGTTTGAATTTATGATCACAAATCTTGTGCACAGTTTTCCGCTTCTTTTGTCCAAGCCTCGAAACCCAAACTTTTCCAGTCAGTTACATCTGGCCAGTGAAGGTGTAAGTCACATGCTACACACACATCGTCGTTGACAAGTCTTTTTTTCCCGTAGAGGTCGAGAAGCATCGAGATGAAAGCGCAAGGCTTTTAACGGAATGTGTCTCTCGTGTACATTTAAAGGTACCACCCTCATGTTTTTGGTGGTACTGTAGGGTACAGATCGTAAAGAGCCACAAGGAATCGACTGGTAAACGAAATCCCAGAAAGGAAGTCACTAAGACACAAGCCACACGACGACCCAGATTCATTGGATACAGTTCTCGTAAAAAGTGTTGGTAATCCGCCACAGTCTGAATAGTGTCACTGATTTATTTCCGTGGCAATTGTTGTATCACTAATGATAAAGGTCGCGGCATGGTAGCATGTTTTTATCCCCTCTTTTGTTGTAGTAATAAATGTACTTTTGAACAGAAGCGTTTTTATTTCAGTTGCCTACCAAAATTGTTTAGTCACTTACTCACACACCACACGCCGCTCGTAATTGTCCTCTTCAACCAAGATTTGTTCGTGTAAAAGGTAATCCTCTAACTCTTCCAATGGAATTCGGTGTACTATGGTCACCTTGTAAGTAAAATGAGTGGCATCCAAAACTTTATGAATCTCACGTGATTCATCAATGTCTGACCAATGGAACACTTTGGAATGAATCAATCCTCCGATAGCATTCAGGTACCAGTGGTTCCAACATCGGTGATGTAACGGATGCAATTGTTCTTTGCGTTTGACTTGTATTTTGACAAACTCTCGGTAAATGTGTTCTCTCAACTCCACAGGCAAACAACAAATGTTCTCTTGTAAAGTATCAATCAAGAGATTACTGAGGTCGTCCCACTAAAGGTAGGTAGTGACAGTGCGGACACCATCGAGCATGTTCCAAGTAAGCTGAATCTTTCTGCTTCCACTCATGAAGTGACACACCGCAACTGAGGCACTTGACCTTTTCACCTTCGCCCAAGTAGATAAATCCAGCTCTAGCTAAGTCTTCGGGGGTAGGTACTCCCAGATATTTAGGCCATTTTCCTTGGAAGGTTTGGAATCGACTTTCAAAGTCGCAGTATTCAGACAAACGTACAGGGAACGAATATTCCTCTTTCCCAGACTCATTTCGATGAGGGCACGGTGAAACTCGCAGTAGTTTACTAAGGCATGGATGCCATCCGTAGGGTGGTAGCCGCATGGTTTCACGTGGAGGATGACATTGACCACGAAAACCAGTAAAGAATCCACTATAACGAGTGGCATCGCTTTCGCATCCTTCAGATTTGACACGCACAGCATCACTTTCCACGGTATGAATTGTAGTAGTAGTAGTCACGGAAAAGTTCCCATGATGTGGTACTGAATCACTTAGGTCACAGCGCACGGCATCCCTGCTATCGCAAGGCACAACATCGCACTCCACTTGAGAATCACCGAACTTGAATGGTGTTTGTTTGTTATAATTCATTTTTCTCGCTTGGCAATGGTAGTTACAATGAACTATCGGTCTTGGACGTTTTCCCTTTTTGTATGCTGACCAATATCGACGTGTCCGTCAGGTAAAGTGAAGTGGTTGGGAAGCCGCAATTGCTTCTGGTACACGATTTGATACACTTTCTCCAAAGACCGACTGACGATTTGGTGTGTGGTTCAACGTACAATCTTGTGCGGTTCGTGGGTGGTCACTTTAAAATGTTGATCCTCTCTAGACTGCAAGGCTTCTTTCAATACCCCAAAGTTCACCACTTGACTGCTGCGATAACTGAGAGTCAATCCTTTCACTTTACACTCGGTCTGCACTTTTCCTTGGGGGTCCCGGGCTTCGTAGCTGTAATTTTAGGAACGCCACTAGCAAAACTTAGAATATTGTCGTCGGGGTGTTCGTCTGCCTGGGCTCCTAAACGGTCTCCTTCGATGTTAGGGTGTCGTTGACCCAGGCGATCGATGTAGATGCAACTGTCCGTGTCAAAATGCAGCACACAATCTCCTAATTGGTGTAAAGCTTCGTACAATTTTAAGAGAGCATGTGCTGTCACGTTAAGCCACAATTACGACATTTCCAAATTCGTCGTGATGTACAAAGTCCAGTTCTTCTTCGTAATTCACAAGGATCAATTCTTCACGAAGAACATCCTCGTGTTTCATGTATTTGGTTTTGTAGTGAATCATCTGGTAGTAGCGGGAAGGTTCTGTCAAATACTCCGTCTTCGGTAAACACGGTCGTTGTGCCATTTTGCCCCACAAGCAAGTTAACACCACTTTGGCAAACGATAGCCTTCCTAAGTTTTTCTCGATGTGGTCTAAAGTGATGCCTTTCTGGTCAAATACTTTTCTTTGAATTTCTTTTGGTCTTCTTTGTTGTGACACTAGGAAGGATAGCCACTGGCTTCTTGTTTCAGTTTCAAAAAGGCATCCACGTAGTCTGCAAAAATGCCTTTCTGAGTCTCGTCACCCTTGTGTTACTGTTCTGTCTTACGAAAGTGGTAAATTTCGTACACTTCTAACAATTAGTATCCCAGGTCCGGAGCTTGAAACAATTCCACGCCGACCCACGTTACTGTCAAGGCGCGTTTTTCCTGGGTGTGCTGACAAGGTTGGTCTTGGTTGCACTTTTCGGCACAAGTATGGCACAACGGAAACATCCGTTTTCCTTGGCAATGGTGAGGTTAAACGGGATGGTACAAGTTCGTGGGAGGCAAGAGTCTGCATTTAATCAATCCTTCGTATTGTCGAATTTTGTCCAGGTCGATGTCTTCCGTCAGCAATTGTGGGTGTCCTGAGGGAAAGTGACAATATTTACGCACGTAAGGATACAGCGAACACACGTCCAAGTATCTGATTTCTTCTCCTTTCTCCTCGTCGGCGTGGTATAGCAAACAGGTGGCATCCATCCGTCCTCCGTACAAACTGTCCCGTGGGTTCAGAGGGTCCACCAACTTGTAACTTTCCACGATGCGTTTAAACTCGGGATCGGTTTTCAAACGATGATCGTACTCGTGTTACCACATTTCCACCACTTGATATCCTTGCAGCGCTAACTATAAGCGCCGCTGACAAGTGGCCACGTTCAAGTCTTCATGGTACGCTGTAAAAACTGATTTTAGGTGTACACGATCTTAGGGTTTTCTAAGTCCCAGCCATCCACCGAATACGCTCCGATGGTCTTTTCACCTCCTCCGTTTCAGGCATGTTGGATCCATTTGTCTTCTTTGTCACACACGTAATGTAGCCAGCGTAGGGCTTTGACCGAATATTGACGTTTGACAAAGTTCGTCATTTGAGGTCGTATGACAGACAGGGTCATCTCGGGCATGATTCGTTTACACTAAGGAACACGCTTTCGCTATGGAACAGGCTTTTTTCAAAGGATCGATCCCTCCGTGCTCCATGAACAATTCTCGAAATTTTTTACAGCATCGCCGTAAAATGTCCACGTCGGAACCAAAATACTTTATTATTTCTTCCTGAAAGTCGAGGGGGTCCGAAGCGTGAGTCTGGTACCAAGCGTAGAAAGCTTCTCGTCGTTTGGTGGCATTGTTGTCGGGATCATAGTAGTGAGCATCAGGCAAATGGGACAGAACGGCGTGTTGATTGGCCAAGTAACTCATCGAATCTTTAAACTGCACTTGTCCCACTTGCATGGAAATGATTTTAGCTCCGTTCAAATTGACTTTAGGACGTTCGGTGCTTTGTTTCGTAAAGTATTTTAGAAGAAATTGTTCATCGTATCCCGAGAAATCGTGAGCCATCACCGTGGCATAGCGATGACAATCTCCATAACGTTCGATGTCTTCTTGGCTCCACATCTCGTTGATAGAGTATCAGATCCATTGGGCAAAATTGGCCAGCATGTTAGGGCCTCGAAAGATTTTTTTCACATCCTCCAGGAATCTTGCTACATTGGGGCAATGGCAAAAGATATGTTCTCGGATGCACTTCTCGCACGGTCAATTAGCCTCGCAGAAAATAGAAGTGTGAATGTCAGTCTCTTGCATACATTCTAAATCGGAAAAAAATGAAATTGCCTTTCTTCTTGGTGGTATTTTTGAACGTAGCATTCGTGTTGCAAGTCCACGATTTGGTGACAAATGTGACATTTTTTCTTTCCAGGACAAATGTGTGCCTTGGCATTATTGCTACATATAATTTGCCCACAAGTAGAACACAATCGCAGGAGTTGACAAGCACTTTTCTGCTGTGAACCTTGCGTCTTCAGATGTTGGTAACAGACGGGGCTGACAAACGTTCGCTGACAAGCTGAGCAATGCACTCGTTGTTGTCCTTCGTCAAGACAGGGTTTAGAGGCTGAACATCCTTCACATTTTGATCCATAATGCTTGTGTTGCTCTCGATAGTTATAGCCACAGTCACATTTCTCACAGAAATAACTGTATCCCAGAAATGCAGTGATACTGGTAATGGCATCGAAATGTTCATCGTGATGATAGACGTGAATGTATTTTATGCCTTTGAAATTTTTGACTCGAAACAGCAGAGGGCTGCGCACTTCTTGAGGGTGTACTTTACACGTGTAGCGTGGAGCCAAGACGTCTTGGAATTTTTGCATTTCAGGAATGCCATAGGATGTGTCTTTAGATAGGCCAGCTTGCTGTAACAGAAGTTCTGCTTCTCTTCGTTGTTTGGCTCGCTCCGATTGTCGAATGTTCTTCCAGGCTCTTTTCCATTCTGCCGTGTCGTTCTTGTCGCCATACGTTCGTCCCACCACAATGGCCCTGGTTAAACACCTTTTGACTTGGCGGTTGTTAATTTGGTCGAGGCTCTTTTTGGTGCTACGAAGATTGTTCACCAAAAACACCTTTTTGCGTCCGGTCCCATTGGGAAGAGAAACGAGGGCCATGTACAGTGTCGCGTTTCCATCGGTGATGTGAAACTTTTCGTTGGACTGCTGCACGTGTTGAATATTATCGATGACTTTGGAATGTGTCAATTCTGATGGCCTGATAAACTCGATCCAAACGGGGGACTTGAGACTGTCGTGATAAATGTAAAGTGTCAAGGGATCGTCTTCTTTGGCTTCATATTGCCGTTTCAGTGTGGTTAACAAAGAATCCCACAAATCGGTTGATGAACTTTTATGCTTTCTCCAACGGTACGTCGGACTTGAAATCTTTAAACTTCACCGTGTACGCGAAGGCTGTGGCTCTAAATTTTCTAGAGGAGCCTTTATCCGTCTCTCGAATATGGTAGTAGTTTTCAGGGGTTACTGGTGGTAGACTTTGGTTTGACGTAGACTCTCTAGGTCTGGATTCTGGTTCACTCATGCCATCTTCGAAATCGCTGGCATGAATTTGAGCCAAGACTTCAGCTACTGCGCGAGGTGATAGGTCACGTTTCTGCCTCTTATTCTTCACAAAATGACGAGATCGTTTCATCTTGATTGCAAAAGGTCAAATGACTACATTTGAAATGCCATGGTCCCTTATATATCAATGTGAGGCCAGTGTCTTCCTATATAAAGGGTCAGTGTCTTCCCTCAAAGTATTCATTTCACTCTGAATCCTACCAGAAAGATTGAAGAGCCAACAAAGTTCGAACTTCTGATCAGAGCTTTGCGAGGTGTCATACGAAGATTTTCTTCGGCGAAGCCAGACGGACTACTACCCCTCCTTTCGAGATAAAATTCAAGATACTTGCTATGTCTGTAAGAAGAAAGGGCATTGGTCTTCATAATGTCCACAACGTCAAAGCAAGACATGCTTCAAAAGAGACAAAGGTCAAAATACCAGTTATCATTGTCAAGAGAAAGGACATTGGTCTTCAGACTGCCCTAAGAAACAACAGAAGCAGAATGTAGAGGGGGGTTCCGAACAGGAAGAAGAGGTACCCTCCGAAAAGGAAGAACCCAGCCACGTGAAGAAAAAAAGAATAGAAGACGAGAAGAAATTGAGGAAGAAGAGAAAAACCTGTGAGAGTGAAGAAATTCAACAAAAGGAGAGAGTGAAAAGACAAAGAAGTCTATTAACTTTTTATAGTGATGTTTTTTGAAATTGGATTGTGAATTTGTACCAGAGAATGTACCAGAAAGAAAAACTAAGTGTCTGTTGGTTTTGATTTTTATAATAAAGACCTACACTCACGCACTCACACATGTCCATCATGGGGAGAAAAAAAGGGATTTTGAGTTTTAATTGACTTTAGGAAACATTGAGTAGTCTCTTTTCAAGAGAGATGGGTGGACCTGAAAAGGACAGTTGGGTGTTTTGTTTTTGTTTTTTGTTTTTTGTTTATTTGATTTTTTTAAATCTCAGGAACGGGAAGTAATGAGCTTCAACTTCCTTATCCCTTTGCCACGGACAAGATCTACTTCTGGACCTGCTACTGTCTATGATTTGGTAGAGATCACTAGTGTTGATATCTGAGGCGTAGTAGGTGTGTTGACGGGGTTGGAATGTTTGGCTCGGGAAGGTCTTTTTCTCTTGGGTCGTGTTAAATAATTTTGATACGTTTCTTTCAGACTCCTAAACTCTGCCAAAATGTCTAAGAGTACTGTCACCATTTGACTTTCACCGTCCTCCTTCTATCCTAGACCTTGTTTCTTCTCTGCTTCTTCTTCTTCCTGTCATTTTCTTCCTGCCTCTTCTTCTTCTCGCTGTTGCTGTTGAATGAGAAAGGCTTATTCTGTTTCTTTCTGCTGTTGCAAAAATTTCTCCAATTCTTCTTTCTGTCTCTGGTTAAAATCCTCGACGTACGGTAAGGAAGGAAAAGATGGTGAAGGTGCTGGTACCAGAACACATTCTTGTGAAGACGAGAGAAAACCAGTTAAATCCCAATTAAAATCGTTCTCTTCTGGAAGTAGGACTGTGCTTGCTTTGGTAGCCGTTGCTATACCATCACTTCTCGTCTCCACGGATTATGCACCCCAATTCATCTTCTTAGCTTAAGTCATGTTCTGACTCTGTCGCAATGATTCACTAAGCACAGACGCTAGAGCACCTATATAGGTAATGTGACGTCACAGGCAGCTCTCTTCGGACTGGAAGACAGACTCCGCACTATGACTGAATTTTGTAACGCGTGTTAGGATTGGTGAAAGAACTCAATCCGTTTCGATCCGCTCTTCCAATATAAATAACCGCGGTTCACCTCATTCCCTTCACCTGTTCTCGTCACAAGATGTGCACCAACGTAGAATCGTTTACCATCCTATCGTCGATGCTGTTCCACTAGGACTATCCCATGTATGTCAAATCATCATGGGCAATTACCCAGATCACAGAGACAGCCCTTTGGAAAGGAAGAATCTATGTGGAGAGGCAAGGCTGTCTGAAGAGAGTCTTAATCTACCGCCCAGAGGTCAGACGAAGAAAATCCTGCAATGCCCTCTATGTTAACTGAATGGAATTAATAAAAGAAACCAAAGGCCCTTTTCAGGGCCACTCCTTTGCCTCGAAAAGATGTCTATTCTCTCTTACCTAAAACGTTATAGTCAATTTTTGTGTGATGTGATGTTCATAAATCGTTCTCTTCTGGAAGTAGGACTGTGTTTGATTTGGTAGCCGTTCCTATACCATCACTTCATCCCCTTGCCACACTGTTCTGTCTATGTCTCTAACCCTGTCTCTAACCACGTCTCTAACCACGTCTCTATGTCTATGTCTCTATTTGTTCCTAGAGTAGCGCGTATTCACGTCAGCCCCTTGCCACACTGTTCGGCCCGATTGAGGTCAGCCACTTGCAACATTGTTGTCAGTGTCCGGTACCGTGACGTCACCCCTCTCCAATTCCTATTGACCCTAGACAGGACCAATCCATTGTCGCTATACATTCCCCATGTTAAATTCCCATTGATCCTAGAGTAGTCAACCCATGTTAAAGTCCCATAGACCCTATAGTGCCGGGACCCTTTATTAACATGGAAGTCCGATAGACCCTAAAGTGCCCCCCCCCCCTTCACTACTAACAACATTCGCACGTGATGGACAAATTATTTTGAGAAGGAATGAAGAAAAGCAGGCCCGCCTTTAAAGCGGATCTGAGAATAAAATCGCATTAGATATAAATAAGATTCAGATAAATATTGGTGATCAGCTGTAGCGCTGGAATACTTGAAGGGCGAATTTGGGCTGAAGACAAACCAAACTGCTGCAGATTTCCACATTATTTGGCAAGCATACGACACGGACGTTCAAAAAATAATGTACTTCAGTTATGCCTGTGAAGAAAAAATAATCGTAAATGCTTAGAAAAGATTACTAAATTAGAAAGTAAAACGTCTATATTAAATCTAACTATGAAGAATTCAAAACTGATGTCTACGCCAAGAAATGCATCAAGTAGACGTCATGATTTCGGTGAAGTAAATATAACAGTGAGCTTTTAGAAAGGATGAAAATGACAGTCTTGAAACTGTCAGGTAAAGTAAGATGTCATCAAAACCAAAACTTACTCCAAAGAAGTACAAAACCAATGAAGTGGCAAACTTACCCCAAAACCGCTACTCCTGCACATTACGAGGGCTATCAGGCGCCGAGGACTGTTGACGCGTATATCAACTCCCCTATCCAAATCGGTAAAGTCGAACATACTTCTACGAATGCACAGGCTGTTACGGGTGATTTAGGATCACTGCAATAGCCCATTGATTTCAGTCTGACAAGATGCCGTTAGACACGGATAAAAAAAATCCCGTAACTAACATGCATGTGAACAGATGGAAACAAACACATGTAACCCATGTAAGAGCAACTAAGTAACTAAACAATATATTAGAAAAATCTTGCATATTCTGTCAAACAACTAGATTATTGTAGTGACCAAATCGCATGAATTGAATTAAGCATTATCTCAATAATTCCACTTTTGCATTTTGCTCTTATCTTCCTGCCGATGACATTTTCATTTCTACCAAGAATTTATTGATATTCTGGAGTCCCTGGTTGAATATTATGCTTCCGTTGGTGACATAATACACATAGGAGACTTTAATGCCAGATATGATGAAATTTCCCATTGTTGGTGTTCACGGAACAAAAGTGAATTGCTCATAAACTTTATTAACAAAAACTTCGTAGCCTAAACGAGACAAACCCGAACAAGGATTTGAGTTACACATTTGACTCTCTTAGAATACCTCTTGACTATTTTCTTCTTGTAAATCCTATCGCGTGCTGAGAAATGGTGTTAAACCCAAAACTACGACAACACCAACATAAACGTTTGCTTTCAATACGTAAATGACTGTGAGGTCTTTGAAAATTAGGATACATGTGTGGAGTCAGATCACCATGGATTGAACAGCACCGCCTCTGTCAAAGATGCACGAGTACGCCTATCCTCTCTATATATCTTCCTCTTCATTACACTCAGACGACACTGGAAGACTTATATTTCATCTACTACAGGCTGACAAACGATTAAACGAATTATTATGTTCCATTCCATTAACGCCGAAACAAATTGAAGAGTTAAATAATAAACTCGTGGTTCTTATAAAAGAGGCTGCAATAAATAATATTTAAAAAACCGCAATCCATATACAAAGCCATATTGGTCACCAGATGTCCACGAAGCACATGAAAGGGCTACACAGATTAGAAATATATGGATTGCAACAAGGAGACCCAAGGACTTAATATATGTCACCTACACAAAATACGAGGATGCCAAGAGATAAATTAGGAAACTTCAAGAGCAAGTAATTAATGCATACGAAGAAAACATATTTAATGCTTTAAATGAAATAGCAAAGACAGGCCTTTCTGGAGAGTCGTATGGTACAAAACGTAATAGGGACAGAATCTCTAAATGCTGCGGGGAGCTAAACTTTGATGGGGAAATAACATGTAATCCACGAGACATAGGTAACTTATTTGCCAAATACTTTAAACACCTATATACCCCAGAGAACAATTCATTCCTTAGCTCAATGGTGAATAGAGAAACCGATCTTAAAGATCCCGCTTGTAATGAATAGCAGCATCCACAAAACAAGTAAAGCTACTTAACACGCCAGGAATGCATGGTACACAGAACGAGCATATAAGATATGGTGACAGGATACATAAATTGTTACAAATCCATTCAATGTGATACTAAAACAACTGTTATGTACCATGTGACTGGAAACTCACGATAATTGTACCAATCTACAAAGGGTGAGGAAAGTGTAAAACTGGCTTTGACCGCTACAGGGCCATTTTAATACTGTTACGAGCCTATGCTCTTAAAATAAGTAACCGAAAAGAGTGAAGGACAAGAAGCTTTGTAAAATTTAACAAATAATTTATTTCCCTAGAATAAAAAGAGAAAATCAGAAACAAAACTTACGGTATTGCGAATTAAATCCCAAAATAATCCAATAATTAAAGACACGAGACCTAATAATTTAAAGTCCTGAATAAAACTCAGTACAAGTCCCGAAGAAATCCAAAACTGAAAGCGATGACGTGTCTGTTATAGCTTACAGAGTGAGAAGTGTCAACAGTCTGTTGTTGAATTACAGTAATATAATTCCAGATTTGATTTCTGTATAAATTCCAGTGAATGTCTCTATCCAAGAATTTTATCAGAGCACTTTTGTATTTCCAGAGAAAATAATCACTTGAATTCAATAATTTGAAGAAAATAAAATTCAGCCCAACTGGCCACAACATAATACAACTTGAAAGTGCTAGATGTTAAAGCACGAATGACCAAGTCCTCACAATCACAAGATTATATAGTTCTCTACTTGACCTCAGGTCACAATTAGCATTTTCTAAAAAAACCATTACCTAATGGAAAATAACCTTCTACAATGATCCTGATGTTTACATACAATAACCTAGATTATGTACAATTCATTTAGGAAACTCCAACCTTTGACCCAAAACAACATATTTACCTCTTCTATTAATAATGATCCTGATATCAAGCCCATACACAGAGAGAATAATTTAGCTATGTATTAGTTGTTTTCATAAAATGAAATTTAAAAACGTCAATCAGATCAGGCAGAAATTAACCCAATTTTGGACAAGGTCAAGTCTAGCATAGAATGTTACATTACAATAGCATGTAACGAAATAAAAAAAAATTTAAACTAACAAACAAACAATTAAATTAAATATACATAAAAATACATAGTACAAAACAAAAGAAAGTATGCTGAATACTCAGCAGCAGAGATTCCGAAACGGATTGAGTTGCATAACTTATATGAAGCTATCTTCGCTAACCTGTAATGCCGCGTTTTTGGATATAAGGAAGGCGTTTGACACCGTATGGTACGGGAGACTTTCTATAAAACTTGCCTCTGGGGAATTACTGGCAAATTGTAAGCTGAAACTACAAAAGGCATTAAATCTGAGCCAGCCTACACCATTCAGGCAAGGTCTGTTTGGTATATATATCAATGATATGTTCGAGTTGTTAGAAGATAATAAATTAGGAATACCTTCAATCATTCTGTTAATCCTGAGCTTGCTGAAGATACCCTTATAACGACAGCCCCTGCTCATTTACAAGCAATGCTTGATATCACCCTTATAACGACAGCCCCTGCTCATTTACAAGCAATGCTTGATATCGCTCACTTGTATTCGATAACCTGCAATTTTAAAATCAATGAAAATAAAAATTGCATTGTCAACTACAAAAGGAGCAGACACAAGAGTAATTGCGATTTTAAATGAAAACTCGGTCCAGACTTTATTCCCATTTTCCGAACAATCGAGCACATATATATCCCTATTAGCGCTGACATGAGCTCTTCAGCAAAAGTAGAAAATGCATATTCAAAAGGAATAAAATTACTATATTTCCTTATCGGCATAGGGAAAACGAAATGTAAATTAAACCCCTTAACCAATGCAGGTCTATATAAACAATTTTTATTCCAACAACGCTTTGTGGTTGTCAGGTGTGCTCAAAGATTGAATCGAAAGACATTAAAAACTTAAATGAATGTATTTCAGCATCAATGTGTGAAGCGCGTTCAAGATTTCTCACATAAGACCAAATCTACAATAATAGAAACCATGCTTAGACTGAACAAAAGCGTATGCCTTTCTTTGCAGGAATGGTCCTATGAAAGAAATTGGATTTATTTCCTTGTACAGAGAATTCTTCACAAATATGACTTGAAAGACTTTATTCAGATGTGTATGCAAGACAAAACCTAAGAAGTAATGGAGGCAGATTGTATGGAACACCATAAATGAATATGAGAATAATCGGTACAAGCGCATGACGAATTATCCTTTAAAAATTACATAACTACATTAAACCTGCCATTTTGTGGTCAATACCAAGGTCAAACAAAGAGCTTAAACTGGCAAAAAATTTAGCCATTATCTGGTCACTCCATACAGTATGATAATTCAAAATTGTGCCACATTGCAGTACTTCGTTCACTGTTGTTATTGCTCTTAGGCTTATCTCGTTTTCAAAAAACAAAGTATGTGCGATCTATTTTTGGTCATGTATTATCAATAATTTTTATATTCTACTTGGTGTAAAACTTCATAATATATCTGACGAAGAATGTGTTTATTACGACTCTGTGATCTTAAACATAGTAACAGAAAGAAGCCAGACCAACAAGTTTAGTTACCTCAAAAAATAACTTAATTCTCTAGTTTTAAAACGAAAATTGAAGATGACATAACAGAATTGTGCATTAAATCCCAAATATTCCTAAAAGTTTAATCACAAGTCCAGAAGTATAGAGGGATCCGAATTAATTCCAGTGGTGTTCCGAATGAATTCCAGTATTGAATCTACTGATGTACCAATAGCCTTGGATGAGCTGATGTGCCGGCATTCTTGAGATATCAGAATGATATAATCCAGAATGCCCTTGAATGAATTCACAATAATCTCAAAATAATTTTTAGTCCAAACAGTTAATTAACACTTTGTAATTCCAATGAATAATTCAAATAAATAATTCCTCTCAAGCTATATCTGAACAATAAACGAATCCAAACTGATATTAAAAAGAGGGATGAATAATATTGTTGATCTGAAACTTATTTGCATCCCCACTTGACCTATGTCGCCATAAACCTTTTTTGAAAAGACTCAGTAACCTTCCTTGCAAGACAAATAGCAGGTACACACCTAAACTCTATCTTCAACCATGGACAAAGGACAAGCACACAACATAAATTAAATATACGTAATATTTACTAGGTACGAAATTCCCCTACACATGTGGAATGAATGACCCAGAAGTCTAAAACAAATCGTATGATATCAGCTGCAATATTTTTTAACTAATCGAAATGTTTGTTTGTTTGTGGTGTTTATCCAAAAGGGCTAACTAAAGTAATGATAATAAATGAATGAATAACTCAAAATTATCCCGCTAGGTTGCTTAACGGATAAACTGACTTCAGTGCATTGAATACGTCGTTATATAATTGTTGATATTTTTGATGTAATATTTATCTTAATTCCCGACCTTGAAAATTGTAGTGAGTACCTCATATGTACCTTGAGTTCGAGAATAAATTATGACTTGTTTATTTGCAAATCAAAGGCCATAATATAATGAGTGTCAGCATTTTGCACGTAAAATGAAATATCTTGACCTCAACATTTGTGCTTAATTCTTTCCAAATGGATTGCTTATTCAATCCATAACACAAGTTTTATGACGACATTCTTATGAAAAAATTTTTAATAAAGTTTTCGGATTCAATTTGGTAACTTTATTTGACTGAATATAGGTCTGACAGGATTGAATTCATTTGATTGTCATGCTACATGAAGGTCTATAGCGTGAATCTGAGTAAAATCTTATATCTTTTTCAATTATTCCATATCGAAAGAACCTGTTTCTTTGAAGCAAACTTATCTTATATTGTATCAGAAGTTCTTATTACGGGCTGGAAGATATTTAAAGAATGATTATGCTATTCAGTACCAGCATATTTACTCCTTGGTTTCGAGCCAGTCATAACAAGGGTATGATATACACTTGTATATTGAATTTGAATTTCAGATTCCATTAGGGTTGATGGAATGAAATAAAATCTCGTCTTGCGTCCGTTGTTCCAGTCTTTTATATGTGTTTATAAGAACCTATACAAATCTGTATAACGTGCAATATGATCTACCAAAAAAACCGCATCCTGTAATAAGATCTACCAAAACACCGCATCATATAATAAGATCTGCCCCTCATCAACACTCCGTATCCGACTAGTTAACTGATAGACAAAATGGAAGGATGTGTTGAAAGTTCAAATTCATAATTATGTATTTATTAGTTGTATCTCAATTGTGGTATTTCGACGAAATACATGAGTCGTTCATTAATGAAATTAATCGCATGCAACATCACTCTTGCTAACCTTACTATTCTTATCTCAGTCGGTAGCCTCGGTCTTGGTGTCCACGCACTAGGACCTACTTTTGAACAGAAGAAACCATTATTGCAGAAGGGGGGGGGGGGACAACCGGGGATATATCCCCCGGGGCCCGGGCCGAACAACACTTTTTACTTTTATAGAAGAAAAATTTTGTTTGAACAAGAACTAGGAGAGGCCCGGGTGTCTCTTACCCCAGGGCCCGTGATCGCTCTCTACGGCCCTGCCTGGTTGTCTTCAGTTGTGCCTGACAGAGTTGTTATAATACCAAAAAAAAAAAAAACCATAGCTATATAAGAAAAAGAACTTCACTCATAATGCAACTTAAGGTCTCTCCAACTTTGATAACACACCATATACAAATATTTCCAGAGAGACAGACACACAGATGCACACGAAGTCGAGTTATTTGGTAGAGCTCATAAATGAAAGCGTATCATATAACCCGAAACTGCAAAGACCATCAGTGCTGATCACATGAATAAACTGTGCGAATCCAGGCTGTTTGGTCTTGATGCATCATCAAGTTTATTAAACACGTTATGGTTTAAATATACGTTGTACTTTAGGGAAAGGGTGGGGATGGGTGGGCAGTGAACAACACTGAAATGTCGAGTGGTGTGATATCTCATTAAAGCTAAATTGTAGACTAAATCCAAATTATTATACGCTTAACGAGAGACATACCAAGACAAGAACAGAGGAGGACGTAAGAAACACAGGCGTTGAAAAACGAAGAGTGTACGCTAACCCTATATTTCCAGATAGGCGTTCCGTATCCAGTGATTTTTGTGACCTGACCATACATTCTACCTTGCAAATGTAACCCATGTGGATGCACCTGTGCCAAATGAGCCATGCATTTTTACGTCAACCAGATGGGCAAGATTACTGGTTACTACCATGCATTTTTACGTCAACCAGATGGGCAAGATTACTGGTTACTGCCATGCATTTTTACGTCAACCAGATGGGCAAGATTACTGGTTACTGCCATGCATTTTTACGTCAACCAGATGGGCAAGATTACTGGTTACTGCCATGCATTTTTACGTCAACCAGATGGGCAAGATTACTGGTTACTGCCATGCATTTTTACGGCAACCAGATGGGCAAGATTACTGGTTACTGCCATGCATTTTTACGGCAACCAGATGGGCAAGATTACTGGTTACTGGTTGTATGGGAAAACATGAACGAGTATGTTCTGAGTAATACTGTACGACCTTGGGAGCGCAATATTACTCCGAAAAAATAAATGAGTTCATATTTTCCCATACTAATGCAGTACGTTATGTACTCATTTCGTTTCCTGCATAAGGCTTAATAATTAAGGAATACACTGCCAGAAACAAAGTAATTGAATTTGTGCTGTTTTTTCAAAATAAAGACACAACCGAACATTCCTCAATATACAGTAACAATATTAATGTGCACATCGCACCGCCCAGCAACCTTTGAACTTCGTCTCACGCTCGATATTAATTTAAAGGTCTACTATAGTGTAATACACACTATATTTCAGAATGTTAATTTTTCGCTAATTAACTCAGAAATGTGTATTAAAAATGCATATTTTAACTCACAGAGAAGAAAATGAAAAGAATTTGTGCATTTATCGATGTTTTAAGGACAACGCTCCGGAAATATTTGTATACTTCCGGTGATAATAGGATTTCCGGAAGTGACGTACTGTCGGGAAGTCCCTCAAGTTTAGAGTATGTGGTGATGCTGGCTGAATCTAGTGGTGATTCTAGCGAATTTACGGAAAATTTGTCATGCTCATTTTCGTCATGTGAAGAAGGTGAACTCCTAGAAGAAGGCGAACGTAATGAATCTTAAGAAGATTCTGCTCTCTGAGGTTAGACAGTACCAATTTAAGCCCGAACGAGACGAGAACGTAGACGAGGACCCTAAAGAGAACATTGGGCATAATGAGGCTGAGCAGCGCTTGGGCTATTCATTCTGATAATTACTATTATCATTATGGCAATTATTATTATTATTCTTTCGTTAATGTTATTTCAATTTCATTATGAAAATAGAAAGGCACGAATTTGGGTGAAACTTGGATGTCTTCAGAGCAGATTTTCGTGTGGGCGTGATTCATCAGTAACTAGTGGTGTTAAAAGTTAAACACTTAAGACTCAGACTGTGAGAGGTGTAGAAATAAATACTTTATTAACTTTATGACAAGTTTGTTATTTTAAACTGTTATGAAATGCAGACCCCGTATGTACTTTGGGTGTGATTGTTTACAACCCTCCACTGATAGTAAAATTTAAGAATTTTATTAAAAAGAAAAGTAATCATAGTCCTGGTGTATCCGGATGTTTAGCAAGCATATATTTTCTCTGTGCGTCTAGGTGTATAATACTAGTGGCAGAGGAAGCGTAAAGATTTATGGGGAAACAAATTTTGAGAATAATATATTGCTGATTAGATGTTCATTATTGTGGTACAAAAGGTAGGATAAAAGTCTAACCATGTATCTAATCATGCATCACATATATTTCATACTTTAACATGCAAGAACTTCTCATGCATCACATATACATATATTTCATACTTTAACATGCAAGAACTTCTCATACATTTTACCCACCAGTTTGCTATCTAACACAATAATGAATGATGGAGTGTATCAACCATGCATCTAGCCATGCATCACATATATTTCATCCTTTAACATGCAAGAACTTTTCATACATTTTACCCACACGTTTACTATCTAACACAATAATGAATGATGGAGTGTATTTACTATGTATATTGGTGTACCTGTGGAAATGGCAGCAGTAAAGAAACACTCGATAAGTGTAGATGCTGTAAAGAGATTATGATTTTGAATAAGACTGAGGAGGTCAAGGTGGATTGTATCATTGATCATCCAAGATTTCAGACAATTTGCAAGGATGAATATGTCGTGGAAGCAGCATACTGTGCTTACGGACAGCAATATGGAAATTGCAAGGAAATTCTGTCGGAGTACATGAACACATGTAGGCAAAATATTCTTACAGTAGTTATGGTGCCACTATCAGGGTCAATTATGGGACAAGTGATTGCTTTATATGCATGTGAAAATCATGTTTCAAATTCTTTTTCATAAAATTCCTCCTTTATTGACAAAATGTTTCAGTACTATCACTTTATTTGAGTGTGGAATTTTTATCCAAACCTTTGATTTTGATAATAGATCCTGCTAAAATCATTTGTCCTTTACATTGGAAATTCTCATGAAAAATTTTTTAATCCTCTATAATTTCATTTCTTGAACAGATTCTATACTATGATATTAAAAACACATTGCTGTCTGTTTATTTTCACTTTTGATTCATTAGCCTCCTAACACTGGTTGTAGTAAAATCTAATTTTATGCAAAAGGCATTGACTCTGAAAACATGAAATAAGTAACAGAAAACCGGGATGCATGAAATAACATAACTTTATTCAAGTTTAAAAAATGCTGTATATTCTATTTTCAGTTATAATAGATACATGGCTTTACAGACGTGGCAATAACTGTCTATCAACTGACTCTGGCTTTCTGACCATTTCTTCCAGCACTGCCATCAATTCTCCAACATAGTCTGAAAATTTTTTTTACTCCAGTAATTCAAGAAACTGAAAAATGTCATCCACTGCCTATATTCACACTGACAATTTACCAAAGAGAATTAATGGAATTGGAAACAAGACTTAAATAGCATTCATTTTAACATGCATATAAATCATAGTTTAATGAATGAATGAATGAATGAATGAATGAATGAATGAATGAATGAATGAATAATAATAATAATAATAATAATAATAATAATAATAATAACAATAATAATAATAATAATAATAATAATAATAATAATAATAATTCTCGTTTTGGTGTACTTAAAATTGAAATTTATAGCCATATTTTGATCGAATGCGCATTGAAAAATCTTTTACAGTTAGCCTGGAATGGATTTTGTTGTTTTTCTGTTGATCCATATCAACTCGGCAGAGCCTCGTGGGGTGACAAATAATGTAACCCCGTTAATAGGGTCTCCTTGTCTCAGTGCAAACCCCAGCATATATTCTATTAAAATCTCTCGATCGATCGATCGATCGATCGACCGCTCCGGTGGCCTAGTGGTTAGAGCGTCCGCCTCGGATGTGGGAGGTCGTGGGTTCAATCCCCGGCCGAGTCATACCAAAGACTTACAAAGATGGTACTAACAGCTGCCTCGCTTGGCGCTCAGCATTAAGAGGTTAGTGTTAGGACTGGTCGGCCTGGTGTCAGGATAATGTGACTGGGTGGGACATCATGCTACATGTCTGCAGCATGATGCTCCAGTGCTAGACATCACTATAAACTGCCACACTGCAGACATCGTAGTGATATGACTGAAATATTGTTAAATCTACGTTAAAAATCCAAATCACTCTCTCTCTCTCTCTCTCTCTCTCTCTCTCTCTCTCTCTCTCTCTCAGCGGACACTTAATCAGCGGACACTTAAATCAAGTACTACCAAAATGACAATCATTATTTTGCTATTCGATAATATACATTGTGACAGATATAGTCAGCTGCCTTGGCATGTCTGTGTCTGAGGCACTTTACTATAAACATTCTAGCTACCAAATTTCAGTGAAGAAGTGGAATCTATTTCACAATGTTTACATAAAACTTTTAATTTTTCGGCTGACAAAAATGTATAAATGTGTGTGTGTATACACACACACACACACACACACACACACACACACACACACACACATTTATACATGTGTGCGTGTGTGTGCACAACTATGAAACTTGTCTAAACCACTACACTGTGAGACCTATGTGAAATACCTGTTTAGACAAGGAACTGTTTTATCAAGGTTCTACTGATTTTATCTTACATTTATGACCTCGATATTATGCATGAAATAACAAAATCACTAGATCTTTAATTTTAACTTGCTTTCATGGTTACTTTAGTCAAATATATCACCATAATTACAATGCTATTGCAAAAAAATGCATGTCGGAAATGTACTTTATAGACGTGTATGTATTTGTATGATTGAATCAGACAGACAGACAGACTGACAGATGTTTTGTATGAAAGTGTGTAGTGTTATGTACATCTATATTTTTTGTAACTCCTGGTACATGATTTTATCTAAATTTTATAATTTTTATTCATGGCTGTAAACTACCGAATATCTTTAAGTTAGTTTTGCCTATCTGTCTGTTATGAATTCTGTAATTTCTCACTGGTTGCGCTATTTCACATGAATAGGTCAGATCGACGCAAAATAAGTAGTGTATTATGTCAGGTATGGATCTTTTGCGAAATACAGGCGCATATACGGTATATATAAGGTGAAAATGAAACAAACATATTCATTCCGTTTTTGGAGTCATTCATAGTTATAATGCTCCTGTTGTGGGTCTCCAGACGTGTTTTATGTTGTACTTTGATATTATTCGAGACGAAAAAGCATTTGTTTGGACTGTTCAGTGAAATAAAAAGTGCTCAATATTAAAAAGTGCGAAATGCTTAATATTATTCTTGAACTGTTGTGAATTATTCGAACGAGTTCTGGAGGATGCCATCTTGACATCATGAATCTTCGCCGACCAGTACATTTCCGGTTTTGAAATTATACAGAACTCTTCATTCATTTAGGACTTTCATAGAACTTTGTCAGGATTATTCTGGATACTGTTATTCTGGATTCAAATCATTACAATATAGGCTCCTCTAACATTTTCATTTATGACTTTGATAATTGAATTGTTTATTAAGGTTTACAAAACTTGCTGTTTTTGCTTCTTTCTGTTACCTAGTTTGTGACTATAGACTCGAAATAGAAATTGAGGGCTTGTCCAGGAGAAAAAATGTGTGTGTGTGTGTGTGTGTGTGTGTGTGTGTGTGTGTGTGTGTGAAAGATAGAAAAGTAGAGATAGTGCTTTGTGAAACAGTGTGGAGAGTGAGAAAGAGAAAACGCGTGTTTGTGCGGACAGGATTTGTGGGCCCTAGGAAAAATTTTCCAGTAGGTCCGCATGAATTACCCCCCCCCCAAAAAAAAAATTTCTTCTCTTCGGCTGTGGGCCCATGACCGTCCGTTGTGGGCCCCTGGATTTTCGTCATAGTAATCATAACTGTCCGCGGATGTGTGTGTATTGTTACGTATATGTAATTTAAATACTTGTGTGCTGGTTTTAAATTTCATTTTATTTAATTTTATTTCATTGCATGTTATTGTAATGATAACTTTATTCGCTGGATTTGACATTTTTCCAGAAAATTCAGTTCAGTTCTGTTAAACCTGATTAACAAGCACTCGTAGAAACATTGTATCTTTTGGTGACCTAGATTCAGAGCCAGTTTCAGTTCTGTAGTAAACAACTTTTTTTATTTTTTTATTGTTGAATCTTATAGTAAGATTCGTTCAGTACAATCGAATTCGTCCATAGAGGACGTGACAGCCGGCATATAATGTTACTACGTCACTTGAAAGGAAGTGATCAGGTGACCCATCACGGGGCTCTAAATTGCGTTTCAGTTAGGGTTAAGACAGACGTTTCAGAGTGATTTTTGGTCAGTCGTGATTCATACCTTCAAGCTCAAAGGTATTTTTGTTGTTGTCAGTTTAATTTGAATTTTTCTATTTTTCGGAATTAATAATTTATTTTCCCTGGAAACTTTATATAGTGCTCATCAGAATTCTTGGAAAAAGACATTTACTGAAAATTATTTGGAATTCTTTAGCCAGAATATTATTCTTGGTGATTCAACAGGGAACTGTTGACACGACAACACAAAACAGGTTATCGAAGGCGTCATCGCCTTCCATCTTGGAACTTCATCGGGATTCGAACTTTGATTCACTAAGAACATTTTAGTGATAGGACTTATATTTATTCATTCTGGGATCAATTTTTGGATTCGATTCATAAACCGTAAATCCTTTTTCATATTTCTACCTTGTTTTCTAGGGAAATAAATTATTTTGTTAAATTTTACAAAGCTTGTTGGCTTCATTCTTTTCTTCGTTACTTTCACTTCATTGCCCCAATGGTCTTGCAAAACGTTCGAGCTCTAAGTACAAAAGTCTTTCACGTACGTTTATAATGTTTGTATCACACAACAGACAGGCTACCAACACTATATGTATTTTTATTGATGTAGATTTTCGTACATGTCGTACAATTGCCGTTTTTCATTCACTCCAGCCTTTAAATGCTCAAGTGATGCATCGCCGACTCCTTCCACGTGTCAGTCAACAAATAACAAATTGCCACAAAAATTACCCGCTGGCCTCTGTAATCAGTCTTGGCGTGAGGATTGTTAGGTAATGACAAAATATTGCTAAAGGTTTGTCGCCTGTCTTGTCAGAGCAGCTCGAGCATTACAAGGATTACAACTATAAATAAAATTAAATTTACAATTGTCATAACTTTATAATATCTCATATAACTGTCGGGAGTTTTTCTCTATTTTTGGAAATTTATTTGTACGTTGGTTGGAAGTCAATACCGTAATAAAAGGTTTAGAATTTACCATCAATTACCATGCTGATGACGGAAGGAGCTTATCCGTGCTCGGTCGATCCGTCAAGAGACTTTTCCGAGGGTTTCTTGACATTTTTTTCCAAGCCCAATCTACGCTCCCAAGAAAAACCTTTCCTACCGCATCAAAACATAAAAAACATATATAAATCTTTTGCATAAACTAAACGAAGTTCAAATTTTGAGTTAAATTAAAGCAATTTTTTTGGTGATATTTTTGGGCTCAGATTTAGTATATAATTCCTATATTTTAGTCCAGTCCAACGGTAAGAAGCATGATGTTCGTTACTACCACATATCCACTGGACTAGGTGCTGGACGTAGGTAATTATGTAGGTGGTGAACATATACAATTAAGTAGGTACAATAATCAAGGTTCATTGACATGTCAAAAGGTGTACTTTGCTTTAGAGTGCACACATTAACTCCATTGTGTGCTTCTTCCTCTAAACCCGCAATGTAGGATAAAAGTTATATACTACCTGTGAATCCCATCTGTACTGCCACAAGAAAATCCTGTCAAACAAATCTTGCATCTCGCGTTTAGGTACTTTTGACTTTTCCTTACCAAGAAAAGTTTTGTACCATGATAGCATCTTGCTAGTGAGGAATGTACTGTCAAAACTTAAGTGACAAATGTAGACAAGGTTCTTAATGTGAATGTGGGCGTATATCTCGAATAAATAAATAAATAAAAGCGTCGTTTTTCTCGTTCTTCGGTAATCTTTGGTAAGCAACTTTTCATATTTTATATTGTAATTATAACAGATGATATATATATATATATATATATA
>JAECUM010037828.1:0-20214 GCA_016617855.1 Megalonaias nervosa
TTCTTAGGATCAAATTTTGGATTATATTCACAAACTGTAAGTCCTATTTACCAATTTTTACATTGTTTTCTAGGAAATAAATTATTTTGTTAAAATATGCAAAGCTTGTTGACTTCACTGTTTTCTTCTGTTACATTTGTACGAGCCTACACGTAACAGTAGAAAACAAATTCCATCCTTTAATTAAATTCACGGCAGAAGCCTCCAACTCAAACAACGTTTTCCTGGACACAACATCCAGCCTAGTAGAAAACAAACTCCATATAGGCATCTACTAAACACCAACTGATAAACACCACCATCTTCTCCCAACCAGTTGTCATTCAAAACACTGGATTCGGAACATCCCATATAGCCAGGATCTGAGGATACGCAGAATCAAATCCGACGATGAAACATTCCTGAAAAGATCAGAACAGTTATTTAAACATTTGATTATCCGAGGCTACGAAAAAACCTGATAGCAGAGGCAACCCAAAGGGCAAACCAATCAAACGGCAATCACCTACCAAAATAGTGAGAGAAGAAAAAGGCTGACCGGGTACCATTTATACTGAACTACCATCCAGACAACCACAAGGTTGGGAAAACCATCAGTAAACACTGGCCCATCATGGAATCGTATCACGCACTAAAGTTAATCATCCCGAACAAACCTGTAGTAGACTACCGGAGACCTATAAGCCTCAAAAACATCCTAGTCAGGGCGAAGCTAACGCATCACTAACCAAGACCACCCTTGTAAATCTGGCCCCTGTGGCGATAGCAGGTGCAAACGCTGTCAACATAAGATATGGAACAGCACATTGTCTAGCACATCGACTAGCAAAAACAATTAAAATACATTGTCCAAACAAACGTGCAAAACAGAAAGCAATTTATCTCATCACATGTAAGATCTGTAGCCTTCAGTATGTCGGAGAAACTGAAAAGCCACACAAAAGGATCATCCTCTACAGGTCTGGCTGGAGCAAAGAAGCTGTACAGAAATCCAGTTGGATAACACTTCTCCTCCCGTGGCAACACTTTCAATTATATAGCACTTGTTGCAATTGCTCACAACTCCAACTGGAGTTCGAAACAAGGAAATACAATGAATCTTACTGGATACGCAGCCTTAGAACATTAAAACCAAACTGTTTAAACCAAGAAAACTAGAAAAAGACAGCCACGCACAAATAAAATCATCGTTTTGCATACGTCACATTTTCATTTAAATAATTCAAAAAATTTGCTTATTAGTCACTCGGTGGCCTAGTGGTTAGAACGTCCGCCTCGGATGCGGAAGGTCGCGGGTTCGAACCCCGGCCGAGACATATCAAAGACTTATAAATATGGTACTAACAGCTGCCTCGCTAGGCGCTCAGCATTACGAGGTTAGTGTTAGGATTGGTTGGCCTGGTATCAGGATAAAATGACTGGGTGGGACATCATGCTACATGTCTGCGGCATGATGCCCCAGTGCTAGACATCACTATAAACTGTCACACTGCAGACATCGTAGCGATATGACTGAAAAATTGTTAAAGCTACGTTAAAAATCTAAATCACACACACACACACACACACACACACACACACACACAGACACACACACACACTCACACCCACCCACCCAACAGCCTATCTTTACAACTATAATCATGAAATATCCTGGATGTAATTTGCGGTTACAGAAGTTTACATAAAACAGCAGATGACGATATGGCTCATAGATTCCTGGGTCAATATAAAGTACATTTTCAGCATCCGCATCAAGTTGAATTGATTAGTTGAAACATAAAAAATTTCAAGTTTTTATTTCTGTAGAAATATTAATGTGAAATGTTGTAACCTCAACGAATTGTTTGGTCTTGTCTCTGTTTTGTGTTTGCCTTTGTAAAAGACTCATTTAGCGTCGAAAGCGCTCAGACTATAATAAATATCGCAAATGTCATTTAGGCATTCAGCACCCACCGACTATTTCAGTAATGGGTGTCAATATTTACTATTTGGTCCTACATGTTCACTTCATTTGTACTTTTATACATCCACATTCCATTGGAAGGTCATTATTTAGGCGTTCCAGGAAGTGCATACCGCAAAATCAAAGTTAACGGACGTAGACATTTTTGGACGAAATTAAACTAAATGTGTGATCCAGTACCATCCGAATTGAATGTCACGCGCTGTGATGTCATAATGAAAGCTACGCATATTAATAAACAAATTCGTTCTACCGTATATTGTGACGATTCCATTCGAAGCGCTATTTTCTTGGCCCAGGCTTGGTAAATGACCATCACTGTAACGAGGATAGCAATCAATAATTTTCCCCTGAATGTTTCTTGACGACTATTACCGTGCAGAGCATTCAATAATCAGGATTTAATTGACTTTGTTTAAAGAAATTTAGTGTTACAATTTCAAGAAGAATTTGTATTTAATTTAAATTGAGTAACCGTGATATCATGACACCGTGTAACTTTTATTATAATTAGAAACTAGTTTTGCACTGTTCGACGTCAGTTTATTGCATTAGTGTGTGTACACACACACACACACACACACACACACACACACACACACACACACAAACACACACACACACACACATATATATATATATATATATGCCTCTATCTATCTATCTATCTATCTATCTATCTATCTATCTATATATATATATATATATATATATATATATATATATATATATATATATATATTCAACAAAAGAAGCATACATTCTTCATTCTTCCGCAGTTATAGACCCTAGAGAAGATTAGAAAACACTAGATGACATTAGTACAAATGTAATAAATTCTATTTACAATGTGGTATTAAGAATATATCGCTTACATGTACCTCAAGGTCACAATACATGCTGAGACGGTGCTCCAGTTTCCCTTCCACCCATCCCACGAGGCAAAAATATAACACAGTACAGTACATATACTCTTAATTCATTGCATTAGTCAGGAATATATCTATACATCTTCTGATCGATCTGATTACATTCCCAGGTTTTGAAGGCAAAAAGATGTATATTATCGTTAACAAATTCACCAATACAGACATTAAATACTGTGGTTAGTATTCCTGTTCTCTGTAAATTTTCCTCGTTAAACGTTTTCATGGAGGCTTTGTTTGATACATTGTCAGTTAAGGTTCCAAGCTACACAAATATGCAAACTACGTGCTGCTTATCAACCCCATATATGGATAAATTATACATCCTCATGCCTGAAAGCAAATTTTCTTTTCCATGTAATGTAAATAGCTGTAATGACGTGCCTTAGACGTGTTCTCCTTTTTAGACTTCATCCTTCGTGCCGTAGTCTTCATCTCTAGGCAGCTGGGTATATTTCGCGTATAATATGTTCTAATGAATGTTAATTTTGAGACAAACAGAGTACACAATTCTTCACCTGACGTTATTATTAACACTGACTTTAGCAGCAATATAGAACATCCGGTTCATAAATTTGACACAGGCAGTATATCCTGTGTAAAACAGCACATTGGTACCTAAATAAGTAGAACTGAAGCGGATAATTCCTTGAAATATATTAAGATAGGGAGATGTCAAGATTAAAAAGCTTGTAAAGTTACACAATTACAAATGGCACTAATGATAATATGATAAAGATTGTGAATGCCAATAAATAATTGAGTGAAAGATGCACCATTCGTAATCGGATGCTATTTAACAACAAATGAAAGCTAAAAGGAACAAATACAGGTTTTGAATGCATCAAATTTCGAGTCATTGACACACAAAACTCAATTGACAAACAGATAAAATAAATAAATTTTAATAGATGAATACCAAGAAAGAATGGACAGTATACAGCTTGGAGATTATTGGCAATGCAAGAAGAATTATAATGTATTTGCAATCGAACGAATAAAGCGAAGAGATCTAAATCTGCTGAAGGGAAACCACGACTGAAATACGAAAACATGTTTCGCTCCCTATCTTACAGATTGGGCCGATCAAAGAAGAAATTATGTTATATGAACCAAAATCATACAATACAATAAAGATCTGAATCTGAACCATCTATGTATATATTAGATAATATGTTGAGTTTTGAATACTAGTTTATTTCATTGATATAAATCGTTATTTCATGAATAGTGTTTTGAGGAAAACAGCGTCCAGGACTTTGATTATTACATAATTTTGCATTGTGCGGATTAATCCCAAGTGAAAGAGAGGAAGGTAATATCTTTAGCTAATCTTGTATTTATCAGTCTAGGTGAAGAATCAAAATGAGAGAAACAAAGAAGCAGTACAAACACGGTATCAGTAAGAAAATGTGTTACTCAAAATATAAAACAATGTCAATCGGCACAACATCAATCATTATTATTATTATGATCGTGATGTTGTGACACAGGATAACAATAATGTCTTTTCTATATGTGCATGTATTACAGTGGTGATGATAGTCTTGATTCAAACGAGCCCGATGGCGTTAAATTTGTCAGATACCATGGCAGCCTAAAATAATAGCTTAATCACTCCCAGTGAAATCACCTGTGATGAGTGTTGGTGTTTAAGTTGCTGATTGTGTCTTAGAAAGTCTACGAAATCTACAATGCTTCTTTAGATATTAAATAGTAAACAGCATTGACGTAAAGTAAACTCAATATACCTGCTAAGAAACGGCATATGCCACAATAAATTAAATATCTCACTTAATTATATCATTGTATCAGTTATGCCTCTAACAACTTGTTAAGTAGTTCTTTATAGTCGAGAATATAGATGATGTTGATGTTGAAATCGACAGTGACATCACCCCATATACTTTATTATTATTATTATTATTAGTAGTAGTAGTAGTAGTAGTAGTAGAGAGTAGTAGTACATTTGATGGAACTGAGAAATATGATATGTTACTGCCATAAAGTGTAGTACCAAGCCTTAGTATGAAATAAAGAATTTATTGATATTAATATCACTGCATATAAGTAGGTACAAATGTAATCAATGTCCATGTCCTACTACACTACAAATGAACTGTATGAGCATCAATTGATCTATCAAAGTTGAAACATATATATATATATATATATATATATATATATATATATATATATATATATATATATATACAATTCATAAATTTGTTTCGGGAAATAATTGTCAAGTTATCAAGGACGAAAAAAAACGAAGTCTGTTTTCCTATCTATCATCCACCTAACCAGTCATGCACCTACATCGTCTTCATTCAAGGCTGGATGTGGTACGCTGTAACGTGGGCCTGCAAAATACAAATCTTGCTTTAATTGACTGTAATCCCGGCTTCTCGAAATGAGTTGGATGAACCGTTTGTTTCGTAAATTTTAAATAGCCAAGAGTGTACAATAAGTATTATTGTCATTATCATTATGATGATCAATATCATTAGAACTATATTTATAGTCGAATAAAGTTTGTTTCCATTGGCAACTATTTGTAGTGACACGCAATATCAAAACATTGTTTGCATATTGTAGATGCATCAGGAGGGAACTGCCTTGCTAATGGATGCCTCTGAACATCCGATTCTACCTGTTCCGATCAGAATTCGGCATGCACTATTATGCTCGACTGATTAACGACTGTGAAATCATTTCTACTCACCTATTTCGAGCTCTTTGGAACACATCTTCCTTCAATGCACCACTGAAACAAAATATATGTGTGGGCGTGACTTTCAATATAGCTACCTTTTGTCATCGAGGACTGCATATTCATAAATTCTTTTCAAAATGGTACCGAATGGCTCTCATATATATATATATATATATATATATATATATATATATATATATATATATATATATATATATATTGTGTGTGTGTGTGTGTTTATTATTGTTGATTCTTATGCATATTGTATGAAGAATAAAATTGCAGATTTTGGACACAAAGCTGCGCACGCGTTCTTAATTATATTTACTTGCATGCAAGTTGGTGTGACTGCCCAACAGACTGCATATAGGTGTTAATTGCTGCAAATAAATATGCTGAAAGTTTTTCATATCGCACATTAATATGGTTCATCGAACCTTGGAAGGTTGTGGGATTTGCATTTAGAGAGGAACAGATATATATATATATATATATATATATATATATATATATATATATATATATATATATATATATATATATATATATATATATAGACGTATTACCCTATTATGGCCATATTCGGTTCCTGTAGCTGCATTGTAATATATCGGCCCGTATTCTCGGTTAGTTGGATCCGTACATCGCATTAAATGACAAATATCTTCTGGCACAGTCTAAAAATATATCTCAGATGTATCGAATCGAGGTGTAAAATGTTACCTAATTATCTATAAGTGTTGAGTCTAAACTATACATCACATGTTATGTTTTCAACATTGCAGAACTGACGAACCGAGAACGGTATCCCCTTCTTGTTACATTTCGTTCCTCGAAGAGTCCTAAAATGGCGGCATGTGATGTTATGGAGGGGGGGGGGGGCGGGGGCGGAACTTGTTTCAGACTTGTAAATGTAATGTTTTATATATTTCGCTCTTGTCATTTACATTGTCAATGAAATCAAACACATCCAGATTATAATACTTCTATTAAGCACTAACGCAGATAAAATATATCTTGACATTATAAATGAGACTTATTTTGCATTATCTTGAAATTGCTGCATTGAAATGAAACAACTGGAATTTTTCCTTCCGAAATTAATCGAAGACCACAATAGCAGTATGGAAATATCATATGTTCGCGACTACTAGGGGTCGAAATCGTACTTTGTTTTCTCCTTGTAATTATTATAGTAAGGTAACATGGTGAATATCTATATTCCAAAACCAAACACGACCAAAATTAGCTGAGTAGCTTTTGAAGGAGACCAGACATCAATGGAAATATAGAACAATTATAAAAGCACTATAGAGGGAAACATTATTCTGAAGTATCAAGAGTGACCGTATTGCCAATATTTAAATATTGGCATATCTTCAAGTAGCTGAATTTCCGTGACCTCGTATGCAAAATTTCGGCGCCTATTCGGTTACATTCGTGATGTGACGTCATAGTAGAGACTCCAGCATCCAGTCAGGCAGTTGCTAGAGTAAAATAAAATGCTGTTTTGTGCTGTTTACGGGTGTAATAGCACATTAATAAAAGGATCTGAACAATATTTTTTTTCCAAAAGATAAGTACATAAAGAAAGTATGGATACTTTATTGCAAGCGAGTCGATTTAAAAGCATTACCATACAGTACCCTGTGCTAATTACATTTCTCAAAGGAATGTTACGATAGGGATCCTGAAAAAAATGGCCACTCTAGGATACGCAAATGCTCGGCCCATGGGTGCCCGCAGGATTTTCTTCAGGGGGTCAGGATTTTGGAAGGAGGGTGTGAGGAGTTTTGGCGGGGGGGGGTCAGTCAGTCCCGTCCTGGAGAGTTAGTATAGTAAGCAGTCTGAAACAAAAGATAATATTTACTAAAAGTTTTGAACACTCTTGCGACATATTTTCAGCTTCATTTGCATGATTAAACTTGTCAGTATATATATATATATATATATATATATATATATATATATATATATATATATATATATATATATATATATATATAATACAGATCATATGGCGAATAACAGTCCTTTCAAATGCACTGGATCCAGCAAGGGATCACGTTGGTCATGGATTGATTAAGATAAATGCAATAAACTGACAACGAACAGTGCAATACTAGTAGCTAACTAGCCCGAGCGCTTTCGACTCTTAATGTGTCTTTTTCAAAGGCAAATACAAAACATAGACAAGACAAACAAATAAAACACAAAAACTGTTGCGTTTGCAAAACTTGACATGACTGTTTCTGCAGGAATTAAACCTTTAAATGTATTATGTTTCAACTAGCTTATTGCAACTTGTTGCGGATGTTTGAAAATAATTTTATTGACCTAGAAATCGACGAGCGATGACTACATCTGTTGTTTCATGTTCATTGTAAGTAGGTGCAATTTAAATCCCGGATATTTCATTGTCATAGTAGCAGTTATAGGCTATTAAGCAAATTTAGAGAATTATTTAAAAGAAAATGTGTCGGCTGCAAGAATTAAATAATTCTCTAAATTTGTTTAATAGCCGATAACTACTACTATGACAATGAAATATCCGGGATTTAAATTGCACCTACTTAAAGTGAACATGAAACAACAGATGTCGTTTTCGCTGGACGATTTCTAGGTCAATAAAAATATTTTCAAGCATCCGCAACAAGTTGAAATAAACTATTTGAAACATAATACATTTAAAGGTTTAATTCCTGCAGAAACAGTCATGTCAAGATTTGCAAACGCAACAGGTTTTGTGTTTTATTTGTTTGTCTTGTCTATGTTTTGTATTTGCCTTTGAAAAAGACACATTAAGGGTCGAAAGCGCTCAGGCTAGTAAGATAGTAGTATTGCACTGTTCGTTGTCAGTTTATTGCATTTATATATATATATATATATATATATATATATATATATATATATATATATATATATATATATATATATATGTATTTACAGTATGATTTCGGGAGGGGGCACGTGACCCTCCCCCTTGCCTTATGCCGAAGGCGCCCATGGCTAGACTAAAAGTTGGCGCTGTTCCTGCAAGACCATTATATATCTTAAATGCTTAGAAAAGTGTTAAATGTGTGAGTTACGAAAATTGGCAGATGGCCGAGTAAGGGAACACAAATTGAAACAACAAATTCACAGAGCTTTTATCTACATCAGCAGTGCTAAATACAATCCGATAGCCCGACACTCGGGGGCTCTCCAATATTAGTTTGGACCCATCCTGTATTCAAAATGAAGTGCCCGTCGGGCTTGTCAAAAGAAAATTGTTTGTCTGCGGAAACTTTGATAGCGCTGATGAAATGAGTAAATGTATTTTAAAGATGTTGACATACATGCCTTGACACGGCACAATCTAAATCAAATCACCAGTGTCCTAGGTGAAATTGAGATCTGATGTTAATCAAATGCAAGCTTTGCTAAAACTAAGATTCTAAACCCCTGACACTGTCGCATTTCGAGAAAACACAGTTTTCAGTAATCTTCAAAAATGTAAACAAAGAAATTAAAAACAGCAAAAAAACCCTTTCGATTTATGGCTGTTACATGTAGTATGTATAAACAGTAACCTGTAATGATTGGAACTGATATAAAACTATCCCATGGTCAGTTTAAATAGTAGCAATTAAAAGAAAAGAGTTTAGGTATAAAATCAAAGTTTCACATTAACTGGCTGACAATAGAAATTGGGGGAGGCGAATATTTTCCCCACCTTCTGCCCCAATGTGCGAGCACCTATGAGACGCGCCATTTCTCCCTGTGATACGCCTTATTATCCCCCAGGACAATCCCCTTTTTTCATATTCTAGTCAGTCGTTGCTAAGCTGCAAAATAGCTAAAGTTTTGACTTAAAGGAGACCAGAAATCAAAATTTTCCTTTTACGTATGTAATTATCTACAAATTTTAATTCGACCGTAATGTTTATAAATTACATATAGTACGCGGGTAGTGATTATATTCCGCGGAAGATACCACGATTCCGTAAATTGCCGAGTTTTTCCGAGTTTTGATGAGACGACAGATCACGTGGTCCCGTGATGCAATACTAGCCATTCCTCGAATAGAAACAGAAACATGGCGAGCGAGACAGACTGGAGGAGACCAGATTTGGGGTGCACATTACAAAGTTGAATCTGTTTCCGAGAGATGCACATAACTATGTCTGTTGAATTGTGTGTTAAGAATATTCAAAAAGCAGAGTAATTTAAAAATAAATACTTACACATTGTGTTCTGTGCAAAAATGTGATAAGAATTAAGTGATGGTGCCAAATGTAAAAATTAAACATTTACCACAATGCAATAAATTCATTTAAGAAGGATGAGGTTCAATCGCATTATATGCATGTAAATGACATATTCATTACCTACCCCCAACACACCACCTAAGGGCTAATATTCTGAAAATATACATCCAACAGTGAAACACTGAGAGATAATACTGAATTCTGGGCGAAGTGATTAGAACGGGTACCGACTTGTTTATGAAACAATATCCATTACCGGGGAGGTGCAAAAGTCATTGAGAACGGTTTTCATCGGTCGTAACGTAAGCATTAACTTTTCAAAAAAATCCCACAAATGTATCTGCAAAGCAGAAATCATAAGTAAGAAATTGAAACATTAAGAAGCTTCTTTATATTGGTTCAATTACAGTGTATTTTACATGCAGGTTATAGTTAGCGTATTGACAAATCTGATAATATATACATGTCTGGTATAATAGTTAATGTACTGTATTTGTCAGTGCTCAAATACAATTTTTTTTTAGGCTCAGACCCCGGGCTGGTGACTGGAATGCACCCACAAGCCCTGACAGAAATTCCACAAGACCGGACAGTTCATACCTGTCAACTCTCAAGCCGGGAGAAAAACCTCCCGATTTCGGGCTATTTCCACACCTGCCTCCCGATCTAGTAATATCCCGATTTTTCGCAGAGAACTCCCGATTATTACATTATGTCAGTCAATTTCATTTCTCAGGAAAAAATGAACACCAAACCATATATAAATAGATATAACGTATGCAATCCACAGATGCCATATTCTATTTTATCACTTGAGAATATTGTAGTGATGAAATCAGTGCCGGATTTAGGCATAAGATAAACAGCTTCAGCTTAGGGCCTCACAGTCTGAAGGGACCTCTCAAATTTATTTTATACCAAATAGGGCCTCTATAGCTACCCATAGCTTAGGGCCTCGCTATGTCTAAATCCAGCACTAGGCGAAATAATTGAAATCACACGACAGTTCTTTTCGTCAATAAATAGAATGTTAAGATTGAACATTATTCACGTAAATTTCAGATATTTGAAAATCACCACAACAGAACTATAGTAAAAGAATGTAAAAAAATAAAATTGTCACCAATTAGCTGAAATTCCATGAATGATCACTGTAAACGCCGCATAATTGTCTCTGCACACAAATAATCGAATCTCCATTTCCGCCAAAGAAACTCCACCAGTTAACACCTGACATTTTTATACCGTATATGTGAAGTTTAATTGCTATGATTAAATTAAAAGAAGGAATGAAACAAAATATACCATGCAATATATGTGCCCCCCCCCCCCCCGAAAAAAAAAGAAAAAGAAAAACTAAAAAAACCCAACTAATTCAGACTAAATATTTTTATTCAGTAAAGAGTGTTACATTCCTTAAGACTTAAATCTAAGGAAATAAAGTGGGACATAAAACGTGGGAAAAACAGTTGCCACATGTACGGTAACTTGTGACTGCCGATTTGAACTGCCAAAATGAAGACCTATAGGTGTCGTAAGTTACAACAAAATAGTGAACCATTTATTTGCCATTCAGTTGCTGGTGCTTACATACACTGTCAAACATAGCTTCTTTGAAGTATGTTCGAAGGGCAGGCCTTTTCACAAGATAAATACAAGAATAAGGATTAACTGTTAATTAGTCACTCTGGTTTTATTGCTTGTGTACTTAAGTCAAAACTTTAGCTATTTTGCAGTTTAGCCACAGCTGACCAGAATATGAAAAAAGGGGCTCGCCCTTGGGGATTATAAGGCGTATCACATGAAGAAATGGTGCGTCCCTTGAGCGCTCTCACATTTGGGCAAGGCGGTCGGGTAAACAGTCGACTCCCCCAATTTATATTGTCAGCCAGTTAATGTGAAACTTTGATTTTATACCAGACAATTTTTCTTTTAATCGCTGCTATTTAAACTGCCCAAAGATAGTTTTATATCAGTTCCATTCAGTACAGATTACCGTTTATACATACTACATGTAGCCGGCATAGGCTGAAAGAGGTTTTTTTTTGCTGTTTGTTTTAAATATTTTTAAATTATTTTAAGGCTACTTAAATTGTGTTTTCTCGAAACACGACTGTGTCAGGGGTTTAGAATCTCATTTTTAGCAAAGCTTCCATTTCATTAAAATCAGATCTCAATTTCAGCTAGGACACTGGTAATTTGATACAGATTGTGCCTTGTTATGGCATGTATGTCAACATCTTGAAAGTACATTAACTCATTTCCTCCGACAAACAATTGTTTTTTTCGACAAGCCCGAATGGAACCTCACTTTGAGTACAGGTTGTGCCCGAACTAAAATTAGAGGGACCCCGGGTGTCGGGCTAGCGAATTTTGTTAGCTCTGCTGGTAAAGATAAAAGATCTGTGAATTGATTGTTGCATTTTGTGGTCACTTACTTGACCTTCTGCCTATTTTTTAACTCACGCGTTTAACACTTTTCCTAGGATTTTAGTCTAAGCCTAGCATTTGCATATCCTGGAGCGGCCGTTTTTTCAGGATCCCTCTCGTAACATTCCTTTGAGAAATGTACTGAGCACAAAGTGCTGTATGGTGTTTGAAATCGACTCGCTTGCAATATTGTATCCATACATTCTTTATGTCTTTATCTTTTGGAAAAGAAAAGAAAATGTCCACAGCCTTTTCTTAATGTGCCATTACACCTGTAAGCAACGCAAAACAGCATTGTCTTTTGCGCTGGCAACTGCCAGTCGGCATGCTGGAGTCGCTACTATGACGTCACATCAAGAAAGTAACCCAATAGGCGCGGAATGTTTTGCATACGAGGTCACGGAAATTCAACGTCTTGAAGATATGCTTATATTTAAATATTGGCATTACGGTTGCAGATGATACTTCAGAATAAGTTTTTTTCTTTAGTGCTTTTTGTTATTATTCTATATTTCCATTGATTTCTGGTCTCCTTTAAGTACACAGGCAATAAAGCGAGTGTGAATAATTAACAGTTAATCCTTATTCTTGTATTTATCTTGTGAAAAAGACTGCCCTTCGGACATACTTCAAAGAAACCATGTTCGCCAGTGTGTGTAGTTAAGCACCAGCACTTGATTGGCGAATAAACGATTCCCTGTTGTACTATAACTTACGATGCCCAGGACATCATTTTGACGGTTCAAATCTGCAGTCACAGGTTACCGTACATGTGGCAACTGTTTTTCCCACGTTTTATGTCCCACCTTATTTTCTTAGGTTTAAGTCTTAAGGCCTGTAACACAACTTACTGAATAGAATATTTACTCTTAATTAGTTCTTTGGGGGAACATATACTGCATGGTATATTTTGTTTTATTTCTTCTTTTAATTTAATTTTAATTTACATATACGGTAGGGGAATGGCAGGTGTTAACTGGCCGAGTTTCTTTGGAGGAAATGGAGATGCGATTTTGTTTGCAGAGACAATTATACAGATTCACAGTGATCATTTATGGGATTAAACTAATTGGTGACAATTTTTTTCTTTTTTTACTATAGTTTTAGTGGTTTTCAAAAATCTGAAATTTACTTAAATAATGTTTAATCTTAACATTATATTTACTGAAGGGAAAAACTCGTGTGATATTAATTTTTTCGTCCAGTGCCGGATTTAGACATAGAGAGGCCCTAAGCTATGGGAAGCTGTAGACGCCCTATTTGGTATAAAATGGATTTGAGAGGCCCCTTCAGACTGAGTACAGACTAAGAGACCCTAGGCTGTAGCTTGTTTAGCTTATGCCTAAATCCGGCACTGATATCGTCACTACAATATTCACAAGTGATAAAACAAAATATGGGATATGTGGACTGCATACGAATATATCTATTTATGTATGGTTTGGAGGTTTTTTCAGAGAAATGAAAATTGTCAGACATAATGTAATAATTTGGAATTCGTTGCGAAAAATCGGGCAATATTACGAGATCGGGAGGCAGATGTGGAAATACCCGAAAAATTGGGAAGTTTTTCTCCCGGTTTGAGAGCTGACAGGTTTGAACTGTCCGGGCTTCTAGAATTTCTGTCAGGGCTTGTGAGTTTATTTAAGTCACTAGCCTGGAGCCTGTGCCTAAAAAAAATTTTTTTGAGCACTGACCAGTACAGTACATACACTATTTTACCAGACATGCAAGCATGGTCCTAGGGCAAGCGAATGAGGCAACCGCCTTGGGCCTCGCTCTTTCTGGGGCCCCGCGCTGCTGACGAAAATCAACTCCGCAACGCAATTTTTGTTTTGTTTGGTGCCCCGCTCATCGCTTGCTTCCTTGGGTCCCGCACATCCGAGGGCCGTTTCTGCGACATGTATATATTAACAGATTTTTCAATAAGCTAACTGTCGCCTGCATGTAAAATATACAGTAATTGAATCATAAGAAGGAAGCTTCTTAATGTTTAAATTAATTACTTATGATTCCTGCTTTGCAAATTTATTTATTGGTTTTATATTTGATAAACTAATGCCAAAGTTTCGACCGATGAAAACAGTTCTCAATGCCTTTATCACCTTCTCAGTAATGAATATTGTTTCACACACAAGTCGGTCCCCGTTCTAGTCTCATCGCCAAGAATTCAGTACTATCTCTCATTTTTTCAGTGCTGGATGTATAATTTCAAGATATTAGTCCTTAGGTGGTGTGTGTGTGTGTGCGTGTGTGTGTGTGTGTGTGTGTGTGTGTGTGTTGGGGGAGGTAATGAATATCATTTACATATAATACGATTGAACCTCATCCTTCCTAAATGAATTTATTGCATTGTGGTAAATTTTTTAATTTTTTCATTGGGCACCATTACTTAATCCTTATCACATGTTTGCACAGCACACTATGTATAAGTATTTATTTTAAAATTGCATTACTGTTTAAAACTTCCAAAATATGAAACACGAGCACCTTCTTACTGTTGTACTTTTCTGCTTACAGGTCTGAAACACGTTGCTAACACACAATTCAACCGATATAGTTATGAGCATATCTCGGAAACATTATCAACTTTTGAATGTGCAACCCAAATCTCGTCTCCTCCTGTCTGTCTCGCTCGCCACGTTTCTGTTTCTATTCGAGGACTGGCTAGTATTGCGTCACGTGATGCTGTCGTCTCATCAAAACTCGGAACAACTCGGCAATTTACGGAATAATGGTATCTTCCGCGCAGTATAATCACTACTCGCCTACGATATTTAATTTATAAACATTACAGTCAAATTAAAATTTGTAGAGAATTACAGACACAAAAAGAAAAGTTTTATTTCTGGTCTCCTTTAAGCTAAATGTGGTACTCAAAGAAAACCAATAAAATGAAACGTGAAAACACAAAATTAAAAAAATACTAATATCAAACCGCTTATGACTAAACTTATTCACTTTTTGTAGCTATACATTGCTATGCTTGACTGATAGCTGTATACACTACGTGAATACTTCGATACAAGGGTGAATTGTTTCATTGCATGAAACAAAACAAACTGCATTAGACATTATATGATATAAAAACTACAAAACGTGGTTGCTGCTTCGATCATGCGATATTATGGTAACTAGTTGCTCTACAGAAATTACAACAAATGTGTATCAGCAAGTAACTTACCTATGTTAAGAAAGCCATTAGTTAATTCAGCCAAGCCTACATGGTATAAAATGTATAATTATATCTCTGAATAGCAATGGTGGCTCAATCTAACGACGTTCGAATTTGTTTAGCGGCATAATGTTTTATTCAAAGCTGAAAATGAAAATTCAAAAGTGACATCCATAAGCTTTATGAGTAGAGTCAGGCCAAATAGGCGATTATGTTTAAGAGAAAGGCATACTAATTGCCAGCAGTTAATTATTAACATTTGTACCCGTTATAGTTTGTTTACGTGTACCTAGTAAGTGGTGCACCGTAAGGCCCTTCTGCGATTCCTTTCAATGATCTGCCTTTTGGCTTCCCTCAGATGCTTGAAAGTTTATATTGCTACTTGAACAATATTAGTATTGAATGTCATGACACAGTTGTAGCTTTTTGTGTTCTGGGTTACCATTGTAATTCTTTGTATGATGTATCACCTGTTTCTAAGAACCCTTTAACATTTAATAACCTTACTTGTAGAGCGAGGCCTGGCATATCATCACTTTTTAGGTGGTAACTTTGCATAAGGAGCAGACGTAATGTAGTAATTTAAATCCGATCCCTCATCTTCCCCTAGCAAGTACAACAGGTTATTTCACTTACTGAGTTAGCTGGTTTAAACATTTTTTTTTATATCAGTATCATATAACGTTTTGTTCACACTTCCTTGATTAGGTAATGCATGCGTTAAAAAAAAATGCCCGTTCCAACTATATTTTAGGGTGTTCTTTTGTTGTATATAAGACATTTGTTATACTTAGCCCGATAATGTGGATTTGTTTCCAATCTGGAAGAGAACGTTGTTTCAGCTTAGTCGATCACAGCATAACTACTTTGAGAACCGTTCTAGTGTTTTCCATACTGTATCTAATTTGGCATCATATTTGAATAGATGTGGTATTCCGACTTAATCATGATGTATTATGCGTTTCTAGAGAGACCTGTGGCATTTGTTGCGTTTCTGCCCTTGTAAAGATATATTTAAATTTCTTTTGTCACTAGTAACAATTTGATTTTATGTTACGTCATTCACAATTTGGATTTGACATGCCATTCTATAACCTATCTTTAATAACAAGTGCATATAGTATGCACGATATTGCTGTTTTGAGTGTATTAAAAACATTTATCTAAATTTGATTTTTAACAAAAAAATTTTGTTTTAGCATAAATAAACACATCTATATATTTCATCAGCAAATATAACAACATTGCGAAATGTGTCTTCGTCGCTTTCACAGTGCTAGCAATTTATTTCCTTTGATTCCAATGTGAACAAGTTTCCCGCATACGCCGAGGAAGGTAGTCATTGAAATAGTTGTGCAAATGTTTGGCGATTCTCAAAGTAAGTTTGAAAGCGTAACCTGAGACATTTTCGTCAGAAATATTTAAGCATTCATATCCTACCCAATTGATCTCGTTTTCTGTTCCCCGTCCGAATGACTTGAATCATTAAATGTTGGCACATTGCCCATTATATCAATTATTGATATCGATGTACATTATTCATACGTTTGATTCTTGGAATAATTTGTGCATCTTTCGTAGGATGTTGACTAACTAGTTCCTTGGTACAGCTGTGTGAATTGCATCAAGATATGTTTGAATGAACAAGGATATAGCTTGTAAATATCAGTCTAACAGTATTCGGAATGCTCTGTTGTTCCTCCTCCTATGTTGCAGTGAAATACACTCATAGTCAGAATAAATGCTAATCATCTGGCATGATACTAGGCTTATGCTCTATGTTGAAATACAATCATTTCCATTTATGTTAATTTTTTTTTTTCTTTTTTTTTTTTCTTTTTTGTAGCATATGTCATTTTTGAATATGCTATTTCCGTATTATGCATACCTATTTGATTATATATGAATATTATGCATACCTATTTGAATATATATGAACGTACACTGTATCCCAACGTAATGCTTCATTTTATGTTCTTGCGCAAATTATCAACATATCATCGTGCTGAGAGCCTCTTTCCATTTCAACCGGCATAATGGTTTTATGTTCTTTATATAGCTGGTGTGAGTATTGTTCTTTTTTAATAGTTTATAGACATTTGTGGAGATTGTACGTTTTCGTGATATCTTCAATTTTCAGCAATCAAATCAACAGTAGTACTGGCTTAAATGAATTTAGTTGGAGCCTGTGTTTTTTCCAGGAGTATTTAGAATGTATTCAAATATATAAGATAAAGGCAGTTTTCATAATTGCGCTAACACTTTTTTAAGACGTTGTGCTCTTAACCCATTTAGACAAAGTGTAATTCAACCCACCGATTTAAATTTTTCAATTATCATATACAGGTTAGCTACTCTAGCTAGCGACCACTTATAATTCCCAATAATCGTCTGAGTAAAATGGCTGTTTAATTGTCCCCAAAAATTATCTACTACATATTCACATACACAATTCTGAAAAATGTCTCTAAATTTGGTTTATTAATTCAATGTTTATATTTTAGATATGTATAATGACGTTAGAAAAGGATCTTTACGTATTACATTTTCCTAACTTTATGTCACTATTTTACACAATGCCATATTGACTATGAGAATGAAAACAGTACCACTCTTTCTTATTGCCTCCAAGAAACGTACATCCATTATTTCTTTGATTAGGAAACTGAAATCTCCTATAGTGTGTATATCTTGCAGCAAGAAATTTCTTATAAATTGTGTCGCTTTAGCTCTAAGTTCGAAGCATTACAATTTGCGTTGCAAATGTATCTGCTCTCTAAGTCTCTCTGTCTATCTCTGTATACATCTCTCTCTCTCTTCTTGCATTATTCCTGCTTGGTCATGTTTGTTTTTATTTTAGTATATCCATCCTCCTTCAGTGTGTTGTTCTCAAGATAACGGCTTCAACTTTACATCTAAGATATAAAACAGAGTACTACTACTCTGAAATGCCTTTTATGTAACTGTTGCGTTTACATTGTATTGCTTCAGTAATAAGTAGTTTGTTTTTTGTTTGCATCCGTTCAACGCATAGATGATCCCACTCTTGGTGTTTAAACATAAGTAAACCATTTACCTTAGCTGTCATCATTCTTTAACTGTTATGTGTATTGGTACGGAGCATCATCTTTCATTTGCAGGTTTTACCACGCCACGACTTGTTTTGACCTATCGTCGCACATGCTGTAAATTCGTATTTACTTTGATTATTAGGTAAATAGTCTTTAACGTCTAAAACACGACCCAATTAACCGTGTTTGCGTGTGCTCTTAATTCTAAATTCTGTTTTGAAAGTATTTATGCGCCTCAGAATAGATATCGGAGAACAACTTTCAGGAAAACTTTACTGTTACGTTACGTCAGAAGTCCAGTAGCAGGAACAGTTTAAGATTTAAAAAAAAAAAAAAAAAAAAACACTATTCTTGTTGAATATTGCAACAAGAGATCTGGTGTTAATGTGTCAGACAGACGGAACACCAGGCCTGTGAAAAATAGGTATATACAGGTGTATATATTTACCAAAATTCAGCGGGGTTTATCGTACTAAAGATTTTTGTAATATGTTAAACTTTACTATTTGAATTGCGTAATATTTACTTGATATCAACTAGCCAGAATTAGCTGATGTACTGTTTAGCCCTTTACATTTATATATTGCCCATTTCTTGTTCATGCTTGTACTACAATGCGTCATGGAGGATTGTAATGGGAAACAAGTATTATAAGGAAGTAAAACGAGGTTAGAGAATATGAGAAGTCATATATCTTACAGTAAACCTTTCCCATGTAATGAACCTCCCATCCACTCACACACACACAAACGCGCACACAAACATAACCGCACAGTTTACATACCCCACAGTAGACAGACTTGGGGTCCATTAATGAGATGACACTGCTCATTAGTATTGTACACCTCCCCTGGTTGCTTCGATACATACTCCTTCCATTAGGTCCCGTTGTAGACTTTGCCTTACTTTTTTACGCAGTCCCTGGAAAGAATTAAATTTACTCTTGTCATACATACATAAATACATACATACATACATACATACATACATACATACAGATACATACGGAAGGTATATGTTACATACATACCTCCTCAATTTCCAAACTACCTATATACCTGATAGGTAAATATGTCTTGAAGGTTTGCCCACAGACATAAAAACAGATGAACATATACAAGTTGAACAAACTGAGTGTATATATACTCAGACCGACATCCTTGGCATTAGATTTTTCTTATGAAGCAACTATATCTTTGTATTCGTTAATTGGATATTGTAGTTTAATTGCCGTTGTTCCGAACTTACTGGTACTGCCAAAGTAGGTTACTACAATTCTTTTCCAATATACAGGAGGAATTTAAAAAAGAATGCTGGAATGCAGGATTATAACAACGGATGTCTTGATATAAATTGTACATACTTGTATGTTAGCGTTTTTTTAAACGATTTCACAGAGCATTTAGAGAAAAGATACGGGTTCCTCGTGTACTTCATGGATGGCTCATTGCGGAAATAGTCGAGAGTCATAATAAATAAATCTAGAGGATTACAATCGTTTGCGTCATCATCTCCGTCGTAATGTGCTCCGAGGCTGGAAAATAAACAATCAGTAAAGGCGTGTTTATAAACCAGATACAATGCCACTTTAAGAGTCAGAACTTATATTTACTTCTAAAATATAAACACGACTAGAATCAATTATCGGGTAACACACACACACACACACACACACACACA
>JAECUM010037829.1:0-29243 GCA_016617855.1 Megalonaias nervosa
TCTCTTTTCGTATCTTTTGGTCATCTTTTTGCCTCTTTGATAGACACTACGGCCTGGTTTGTTAGCCATCGCAAAGTGACGGAACCAGTCAGATCCGAGGCGCACCAATTTATATGCTTTTTTTTGGTACATCTTCCGGTTCCGTTTAGTGTGTACATAGGAGTCACGGTACTAATTCAGTTCCCATAGTAAACCTATGCAAACACCATGATATTAAAAATTCAATAACTTAAAATTTCTGAGTGCCCATCATCAAACCTATATTTATCAGTATAGATGAAACCTGGATGTCAGCTTCTGTATAGAGGAAAAGATATGAGCCGCGGCATTTTCTGGACCTGCGTGTATTTGAAACATGTGCTTTCAATTCCGCACCAAAAAGTCAGGTGCTAATTTTAGTAATGAGTGTTCCAAGCTCAAGACTGTTAAAGGACTGGAATTCCATCAATAAAACAATGTCTCTATTTTTTTTCACTTACAACTCGGATAAGCTCTCAAAAGATTCTTTTTCCTAAAACATAACTTACATTATTAACCAATCCTGGCCACCCAAACCCATATATACTCTATTAAATGTTCACCCATTTCCAGGCTGGTTCCCATTTTTCCATACTATTAGTATCGTGTGTCCTATACCGCTACACTTGAGGACGATAAGATGCTGCACTGCATAAGAACACAAAGCGAAAGATGCTGGTCATGTGTCGGTTTAGCATACACGAATATAATTACTGGTCAGAGACGATTCTACAAAAAGAAATGGGTACGGAATTGCAAATGAACTGTGGAAACACCCCAAGACATAGTCCTACAACGTAAGACACATCACCCCGATATTATTCTTCTGGGTGGTGATACAAAAACAACATTTATGTCTTACATTGTAGGACTATACCCCAAGACTGTTCCAAAACACTCTCACTTACCCATAATACATATATGTCATATGAAAAAGTAATCAGTATAATTATGCATTGTATAATTGTCGAGTAACATTAGCAGAGTTTTGTACCCTTTTCGGTCATCGCCAAAGTAAAGACCCCAAGACACATAAAGTGTTTTACAGTTGAAATTCTTTATCACTTAGACTAAAAAAATCGTTTAATTTAATCTTAAATACCCAAAATTGAAAATTGAAAATGCAAGAAATGTTTTAAGCCGACCTAATCAACCACAGTAGCGAAGAGTTATTGTTCGTGCATCTGATTCCAAGTACTGAATAAGTGCATTCTGTTACATATGGATAAATGAATAACAAATGCACTGAAAAGTAATTGAATGCTTATTTTATTTTCATTGATCAATATGTATCCAGGCCAGACCATGAGGAGGCGCTCTTTTGTTGGCCCATTTTTATAGATGTTCTCTGTTTTTGTTTTGGGGGGTTTGGGAGGTGGGTTCTTGTTGTACATGACACAGGAAATTATCAACTGATTAATGAAGAATGGATTTACCATGTACATGATGCAGTTTGGTGTTGCAAGTCTGAAGAAAAGAAACCCTGAACTCTTCCAAAATTTTTGTATGGAGTCAAAAAAAAAACCCAGGCAAAATTCAAAATTCATAAAATCAAAAGATAGAAAATCTTCAGTCATTAATAAGGCAAAAGGAATTGCATGCAAACCAGGACAACAATGGCATCCCGTGAAAGAAAGGACAAAATAGCAATGATTGTGTTTCTTGAGACTTTATCATAAATGATATCAAAAAGGAAATGAAACAATGAGAAATGCTCTCTATATATAATAGAAATGGAAAAAAGAAAAAAAAACATGACCACAATTCCTCTGTCCTGGTATTGTTTCATGTTCATAGGAACAAGGAAATTGACTGGTTTAGCATCATTTACAGCGTTCTCATCAGTGTTGTCACTGTTCATTTCAGCTGACAGAGTTAAAGACTGGTTTTTAATTAATGCACCTGAGCTAAGTATGCACTTTTCCACACAAGCAAAACTAACAAAAGAAACACTTTTTATGCTGATTAATTAATTTTGCAGCTCATTAATCAATCTGATTAATGCCAAGATATCGTCCATTTTGTCCAATGACGGCATCCTTTTCAGTTTCCCTTAATGCATTAATTGGATTAAACTCCCCCATGAGTCATTGATAACACTAGCTATTATGAAGATTAAATTGACGAGTCTTAAAATTTGACAAACAAATTACCTTTGATTTGCTATGCATCTTTGATACCATGATACTTATGCTCTCCACTGCATATGCTCAACAAACAAAATAAAAATAAGTTTTACCCTGAATAATGTTGTCAAACAAAGGCATACATTTCAGTTCTTAATTAGTTAATTGGATGAAATTACCTTACAAAATGGACGATAGTGAAATTTTTATGCATATTGATTTCTTTGTCAAAATTAGAAGTTCTAAAAGATTTTGTAAACACAGTAAAAAATTTAAAGAATATGAATGTAGTGCCCTTAGGTTCTGATTATTCAGCATACCCCTCTTCATCACAGAAAAAGATTTTTAAAAAAGCCCCTTTGAAATAATTTCTGAAATAATGATACTGATTACTTTTTCTATATTACTTCATTTAATTGTATTTATGTATCCTGCGTAGGTGAGAGTGTTTTGGGACAGTCTTGGTGTAGTCTTTGGGGTGTCTTGGGGGTTTTTCTTTTGGCGATTACCAATAAGGGAAAAAAATCCACTGATGTTACTCGATAATTATACAATGCATAATTATACTGATGACTTTTTTTATTTGACTTCATTTGATTGTATATATGTATATATATATATCCTGCATAGGTAAGTGTGTTTTCGGACAGTCTTGGGGTGATTCGTCACGCCTATGGAATCACTTTGCTGGCAGGCTTCATTCAGCACATTTCACATCTCGACACCCACACCATTTCATTCCCAAGCACTACCTTTGGATGTGTCTTAGAAATCAGGATAACTGACATTAGCCTTGTCTGTGCCTTGACAAAGAATCTGATCCATGTGACAGTTTTTTTGTAATTCTTTGTTAAATATCTTTTAAAATGATTTCTACAGGAGTTTGATGTTTCGTCCATTAAAAAATTTGTTTAAAAAAGAAGGGAAAAGAAATGCAAATATTTATGCTTTAAGTATACACATGCATGTCAGACCCCACCCTCCATATTTGACTTCAGTTTTCTCTCATAATTTTATCATTAAAAAACTGGAAGATTGAAAAATCTACACATATCCATTCAGCTACATACATACACCTACATACTTTTGCATAACTTGCAAATGACCAGGGCTCAGATATAATCGAGTGAATCAGCCTTTTTTCAGCAGTATCCATCCAAGAGTGTTTCTTCATGTCCCCATACCACAGAAGCAGTCAATGTTTATTGTTTCAACCCAGCTCTGATTAAAATGTTGAGCCAAAATGCTAATTCCAGATTTAGTGCCAAGAGAGAAGTCTGATATTTCAGCCTTAGAAAGTATTGAAATGTTTAAAAAAATATATGATTAAATTGGAGCACAGAACTGGATTTTTTCCTTCTAACCCACAGGATCACCAAAATAAAGCTTTTATTGATCCTGCTGAAATCTCACTGATCCTGCTAAAATCAAACAGAAGCAAGTTTAGTTTCAAATGAACATTTTTATTCATTAATATTACCACAAAACAACAACTGTATTTCACCAACAACTCTCACAAATGAAGTACCCCATACACATTTATATTTCTTTAGTACAATACTGCTTTCAAGTTTAAAGCCTTAGTTATGCTCCTTAATAATCATGTCCCTTTTGTGAAGGTGGGGCATGACCTTTTACAGAGTGGTATTTGTTTGGCTATATCATTACACAGGTCCTGTTTTGAACTCTCGGGGCCCCCCAGAAATATTTGTGTTTCCAGTCTCGACTGTTCCATTTTTTCATTGCTGACCCTAGCACTTTTTCACCATGGGGTTCAGAAAATTGTGCATCTAATTGAGCTGGTTTAGGGTTTGGCCCAGTATTTCAAGTGCTTAGTACAGTATATTTACTAATCATTATAATATATATAATGTTTAAAAGATTAAAAAAACCCACCTACCCTAATTTTAAAACCAGCGCAATAGGAAACACATATTGTTTTTTGGCCTCAGAGTGGGTTCATGTGTGAGTGTCCCTTGCATGCTTACATATATGGATGGACAGATGGATCAGTTAATAAATGAAAGGTTGAAAGATAGAGTCTTTTCGATATGTGCTGGCACAAAAACCTTCTTTTAAAAATGATAACATTGTAGCCATCTACTTTCTTAACACTGTAGATATATAGATGCCCATTAGATAGGTAGATAGTCAGATAGATAGATAGATATGGCTGAATTTTCGTAGCAATTACCAAATGAAAGGACTTGTGCTTATTTACATGCATGGCACCAGGCTATAGATATTAAAACCTGGGATGAATGACTACTGTTTGGGAGATCACACATCAAGGTAATTTAGGGCCAGATTCTTAATGCATGATAAATATTTATGCCCCATCATGAAAGTGGTTTTGACATATCATATTACCTTTGTAAGTATGTATAGCCTTCCATCCAGTGAAGTATGGCATATAATGTTATCCTTTTCTATATGTCTGGCCTTGGGATATAATATTACCCTTGTCTGTATATATTGCCTTCCATCCATTTCACTTTGGTACATGATGTTACCCTTGTCTGTATGTTGGGACTTTCATCCATTTCAGTTTGGCATTTATGTATGGCCTTCCTTCCATTTCAGTTTGGTATATGATATTACTGTTTTGTGTATGTATTTGTGTGTATGTGTGTCCTTCCATCCATTTCAGTTTGGCATATGATCTATGTCTGGCCTACCTTCCATTTCAGTTTGGTAATGATGTTAACCTTGTATGCATGTCTGGCCTGCCTTCCATTTCAGTTTGACATATAATGTTACTCATGTATGTGTGTGTGTGTGTACGTGTGTGTGCATGCATGCATTTATGCCTACACATGTGTGTGTGGCCTTTCATTGATTTAAATTTGGCATATGATGTTAACTTTGTATGTGTGGACTTTCATCCTATTCTGTTTTGCATGTAGTTCTGTTTCTCATGCATTCATTTGGGGCACTTGCTATGTTGGTGCTATCAGTTAGCAAAACCACCAATAAAATATATGGTAATGCATATCAGTTTAAGAATCTACAGTTATTTGGTGATTAAAATTTAGAGTTTTGAATTGTTTGTCTATCAAATTTCCCCTTGGTATGATATATTCAAGACTGTTAAATGATATAGAGAAAATTCAAGAAAAGAACTTGCAAAAATGCCTGATTTAGGATAAAATCAAATGCTTATCAATTTAAAAATGAAATGGAAACTATTAATCTGTTATAGAAAACACCAGTAGATGATAGTTAAAAATCAAAGTTGAATTAGAACAAGATCTGTGATGAAAAACTCAGTAGTGCAGCCTTTTTCAGATACATTGAATAACTGAACATGTCGTTGTTCTTGAGGATACAGTTTGGTGACTGCTCAGAACATTTTAATGCAAACCTAGAAATTATGTTCCATGAATACTTTGAGAGTGAGTGTGTGTGTGTGTGTGTGTGTGTGTGTGTGTGTGTGTGTGTGTGTGTGTGTGTGTGTGTGACTTGGATTTTTAATGTAGCTTTAACAGTTTTTTCAGTCATATCACTACAATGTCTGCAGTGTGGCAGTTTATAGTGGTGTAGCACTGGGGTATCATACCACAGACATGTAGCATTATGCCCCACCCAGTCACATTTTAATGACACCAGGCTGATCAGTCCTAACACCAATATTTAAATGCTAAGTGCCAAGCAAGGCAGCTGCTAGTACCATTTTTATAAGTCTTTGATATGACTCAACTGGAGTTTGAACCTGTGACCTCCTGCATTCAAGATGGATACTAACCACTTAGGCCACCAGGACAGTGAGTACTTTTTAGTGTTATATATAATGACCTGTTGTTTTTAGAGAGACCACCTGTATTGAGAAACTACTTTGTTGGATGAAGGGATAGTTGCTCAAGACAGGTTTTTCTGTGTAACACTTTCTCAAGACATGTATTACTGCTTTACAGCCTCTCAGGTTTTACAGCTTTACATCCTTTTGAGATAGGCTTTACTGTTTAACTGCCTCAGAAGAGAGGGTGCTATTGTTTAACATAATCTCAAGACAGGTTTGACCATTGAACAACCTCTGGAAACAGGTTTAACTGTTTTACAGTCCACCGAGACATGTTTGACTGTTTTACAGTCCACCAAGACAGGTTTGACTGTTTTACAGCCACTCAAGACAGGTTTTACTGTTTAATTGCCTGTCAAGACAGATTTTACGGTTTAACATAAATTTTTACTGTTGAACTGTATCACAATAGGTTTTACAGTTTATCTGCCTCTCAAGATAGGTTTTACTGTTGAATAGCCTCTAAAGACAGATTTTGCTGTTTATCAGCCTCTCACTACAGGTTGTATTGTTTTACAGCCTCTTGAGACAGGTTTTACAGTTTAACAGCCACTTGAGACAGGTGTTACTGTTGAACAGCCTTCCAAGGCAAGTTTCACTGTTTTACAGCCTCTTGAGACAGGTTTTACAGTTTAACAGCCGCTTGAGACAGATTTTACTGTTTAACATTCTTTTTCATTATGTGGATAACATGTACATTTTTTCTTTAAAACTTCAACCTCAGTGCAAATTGTAACAACTTTTTATGTTATATATTCATTATAGGTGATGAATCGCAAGAAGAAAACCCATACTGAGCTTGCCTTGAATCATTTTGACACATTCTACAATCCAGTTTATAACAAACTATGGCCCTCGATACGATTGGCTCTTCTTTCACCCCAGAAATATGGAGCGATTATCAACAATTTTTCCACTGATGCAGACGATATTGAATCTAAGCTGTGCCAGACAGGAGCAAATAATGCTGTTCTGATGGCAGTGGAGAGGCTGAATCAGGTAGAAAAATTAACCACAAAATCAAGTGACAATGGAAAAGGTGGTCAAAATTTAGGTAATATTTCGCGACATGACGTAAGTGATAATGCTCACAATAGTAAAGATTGGCATAATAATGACATATTTCTTGATGAGTCAGTTGGCAAAAAAGTCAAAACCATAGATGATTCTTTACTCTTAAACAAGAATGTTGGTCAGAAAGAAGAATTAGAAAGATTTGAAACCAATGATGTGTCAGTCGTGCAAGATGGCCAAAATCTAATGAAGTTTATGCCAACTACCAAGGTCTATTCGGAGAAGGAACTTCTGTACCAAGAGGAAAGTAGACAGAGTGTGTATACCCCAAAGGATATTCCAATAGTCATTGTGAAGGAGAGGATGCCTAATATCCCAACCAATCTCAGATTGATGGTCTATCCAAAAGGAAACATCAGTGAATTTGCCAGTCCTAGACCTGACAAGGGAGGTCTGTTAGGTAGTAGAGATTTCATAATGATTCATTGAAACAGGAAGAATATTTCGTTTTATGGGACATTGTGCTGTTATACTTATCTTACAAGATGGACCAGTATCAAACTGGTATGATGATGATGGTGGTGGTGGTGGTGGTGATGATGATGATGACTATTGATGATGATGACAGTAGTGATGTTGAATGCTAATGATGATGGTGTGATGACAGATGCTGCATTTGTATAGCATTGAATATTTAATGCAAATATACATGATACATTTACATGTAAAAAATGAACATGCATACATTAAAATTTTTCACAATATATATTTTATTTTATAAGAGCTTTTCGTTATATAGAAAGCACAAGAAGGCCTTCTAACCAGATTATTATGACAGAAAGTAGATCCATACTTTTTGCTTTGCATTTCAGGCTTGACACAAAATCTGTTGATTTTGTTCCCCCAAGAACAGTTAAAATATTTGAATTCTTTGCCACAAGATAATAATCACAGTTGCTGAGTCTTCAAAAAACTAATGAGTACCTTTTCAAAATTCACATAGTTTTTTAAATGTCTTTTTTTGTAAATGTTGACAATGTTTAATGCATCATTGTCATTATTATGTAGCACTAATCTAGATCAAGACCTCAGAAATGCAGAGTATTTGAGGTTTTAATAGATTTTGATTCCAGTTGTTTCCCAGATCAACTTGGCAAATACCACCCTGATAAAACCATGTTAAAATTTCATCATACATGATAAATCTCAATGCAGATGGTTTAAATCATGTCATTTTATCACATCTGCCATACTCAAACATACACATTTGCTGGATTACAGGTTTTTAAATGATTTTGCATATGTAATTAGGTATGTAATATGTGTAATTAATCAACAGTCTGGTTAGAATAACAACCGTTTATGGTTTGCTGTGTGCAAAGGTTTGTCAGAAAACACCTTATACACTTGGGGAAAAAAACATGGGCTTGCAGATGTTTGTTAAAATCAGACCTTGTATAATCTCTGTAATCATGACCAAAGCATTTGCTTCTTTTTTTAGGCTATTATTTGATGGATGCCTCATCAGTTTTACCTGTGATCGCTCTGGATCTTCACCCTAACGATAAAGTCCTAGACCTCTGTGCTGCCCCAGGAGGGAAATCTTTATCCATTCTGCAGACGTTGTTAACTGGTATGGCAATAGAGGCTCATGTGTGTAATAAAGAAATTGCATCTGGTGTGTTTATATCTTTACTTCAGTTGCCCTGTCCATTACCATTTTGTTTTGTCAACCAAATGTTCATACAGTAAATCTGGTGAACCAAAATGAGTTTTCATCACAACATTTTTGCTTTTAGTTCCCCAGATAAATTTTGGACCTAATGGGCATTTCACACAAAAAATTACGATGAAGTGAAATTAGATTTTCCCAAAAGAATTGGGTATTTTTCAGTTTTAAATTATTTGTAATGTAAACATTAAAATAACTAATTCAGCTTACTGGGGTACTCTTTTCTATGTTATGTTTATTGCCTTGTTTTGATGGGTCTCAATTTTACTTATAAACACGATTTGATGGGTCTCAATTTGACTTACAACCACAGAAGTGTTTGTCTCTGCAAATTATGTTTTGACAAAACCTCATATCCATCATGTTTTGTAGATAATTTAATAGAGGCTAATTCAACAGATTTATCAGTTACATGTGAAAGATTACTTCTTACTGTTGAAATTGATGGACTGTTATTTGACTAGATAAGGGCTAAAAATAATTGAATTTTTTTATAAAAATTCGGCCTTCTCAGATTTTCTCCATCATATTCCTGACATTTTTATGCATCTGTCTGATAAACTCTGAATAATTTTTTTATGCAATAGATGAGCAAGCAGGGGTGCCCAGTCAGTTTTGGCAGAAAAATTTAGACTGACTTACCATACTTGTTGTACATACTAAATATGTGTTTTCTTAGTTTATTTCATCAGTAATGTAAGTGGCACCAGTCAATAAAATTTGACAGAAGTTTAAATCGACTGTTTGTTTACACAATGATAAGCACAGAAACATTGACTTTATGTGTGAATGGTAAAATGCTTGCATCTGTTGTGCATACTGGAAGAAAAAATGGGTATTTTATTATTGTAATTGAGTGAAATATGCAGATATGCTGCTGTCTGGGTACTGATTTAATTATTTTTTTTTTGGTATGTTTTTTTAGAATATATTACAGTAGTACATGGTGCTCAGGAGGAGATTTAGAATATGTTACAGTAGTACATGGTGCTCAGGAGGAGATTTAGAATATGTTACAGTAGTACATGGTGCTCAGGAGGAGATTTAGAATATGTTACAGTAGTACATGGTGCTCAGGAGGAGATTTAGAATATGTTACAGTAGTACATGGTGCTCAGGAGGAGATTTAGATTATGTTACAGTAGTACATGGTGCTCAGGAGGAGATTTAGAATATGTTACAGTAGTACATGGTGCTCAGGAGGAGATTTAGAATATGTTACGGCAGTACACGGTGCACAGAGGATATTTAGAATATGTTACAGTAGTACATTGTGCTCAAAAGAATTTTTAGAATATGTTACGGCAGTACACAGTACTCAAAGAAATTTATTTTGAGACACAGTCCCAGGGCAAGTGGCTTAAAAAATTAGTTCCCCTGAAATTAACCCAGTAGGGGCCTAGTTTTATTGCTATTTTTTGGGACACAGCATTGAAACTGCTTTAATGTAAATAAAAAATATAAAAATGCTTTACATTTACTAATTTCTGGTTGGATTTACCTCAAAATAGTGTAAATCTAGAAAAAATGACTATTAAAAACGATGTTTTCTTAGAGTCCTGATTTAAACCAGTACTCAGTTGTTTTGTTTTTTTAATGCTGCAGAAATCTACATATTTCTTTATCAGATGTATGTTGATAATTTGTATATAGAATAAAACAAATAAACTCTGGCATTCTTGTTTTTCAATACAAATCAACAGTAAAAGGTAACAACCCTTGTTGTTATATTAATCTTTATTTATTATCATACTAAGGATTTTTGATTTTAGAACTTTTGTTTACAGATGCCTCATTTGGTCGATAAATTTGAGCATAAGAAAGGCCCATGGGACATTCACTCAACTTGTATACTGCATACAAAATTACATGAGTGGACGGATGTTCAATTTGTTGTCTATGGTCGGATTACCTTTGGGACTTTGCCGAAAGTCTGCACTTATATAAAAAGAGGAAGGAAGCATACTTTTCTTCTCCTTAGGGGTAATTTGGATCTCATATTGTGCAAAATTTAGCTTGAATTAACTGCATCTCCCCTAATAAAATGGTGAGAGCATCTTCCAGGTGAGAAAAACTTTTACTACCCGTGTTACAGATATTTCTCAGAGGATTGTGTTTGTTCCCTGAAGAAGAAAAGTGAAGAGCAGCACCCTTCTTAGACCAGACAGTATGTATTCTAAAAAGAAGAAAGATTTTACTGTAAAGGGCAATAAGCTTGAAGGGTCTGAGTGTATCAAACCCCACAGGGATGCAATTTTCCAAGATCAAGCAAAGTAATACTCCAGTGGAGTTTGAACAGAGCCGTAATATGGAGACTCCTTGCACCTTTTCTTCAAGGGCATGAGTCCCATAGTACCAGAGGTTAGGCAATGAGTAAAATCACAAAATCCCGGATAATTAGATATCATTCTAGCTTTTCTTATACTTGGGGGAATTCCCCTCTATCTAGACCTCCACTGACTAAGTGACTGGTCATTTATCACTGGGTATAGACCACTGGTTACCGGGTTCTGGGCAGACCACAGGAACTGACCACTGGTCATGAGACATTAGTCACCAGTCACCAAACCAGGTACCAGTATTTACAACTTACTGTATCTAGGTATAGCATCAGGAATAGATTCAGTTACCCCCCATTTGCTACATCCAGCCACATGGATGAAGCCTGGTTTTATGTACACTCCTAGGATAGGAAATTGGACTTATGGTCATTCCTTTCTCTTTTTCTCTTTTAATCCTTTTGGTACGTGTATGTGGAATTTCATCCTTGAGGGAAAAGAACAACCTGTACCACCATGGATGTTGTCTATGTGGCACCCTGCATGTATGTGCGAGGAGGTAGATGACCCTCGCAAGTTTCACAGGAAAGATTGTCAAGTAAGCAGATGGTCTGTCCCCCTTTCACTAAGAGACCAAGGAAAGATGAGAAGAATTCTTGCTTTTCTGACACAATGCCCATTAAGGACATTCTGTTGTTCCTTATGCACAGATTATCTATGTCTTATTTTGAGGCCTCCGCATCAGAGGCATTATCCTGGATCAACTTCTCCTGTCTCCCACTGAGTTTTGGAACCAGAAGACGATGATGATACCTTGTTGATTATCACAAATTAAAAGATTTCCAGGAATTTGGATAGGGTGAACCCTCCCCTCCAAGGATCTCCAAACAAATCTCACCAAGTGTCACAAACAAGTAGTTGAGGAGGAGGACACTTGTTCATTCAACATGGCTGTCATTGAAGTTCCTCCCCATGACATGTGCCCTAAGTCCAAGTGTTCAAGTGACACTAAGATTCTGTCTTGCTTGGAAAATGCCCTGAGTGAACTTGCTGCTACTTCCCCACTCTCTGATGGTCACATAAGTTGCACAACAGTTAAGGTCAAAAATCGGGGATACAAAATAAAAGGTGGTCAGTCCCCCATGCTACATTGAGACCCTTAATATCAGCCTTGAACTATAAGGTTCATTCCTCTGTCTGGCCAGTGGCCTTACTCCCACATCCCCTTGGATGTTGAAGCTTCACAAATGGGCATCACAGCAGGCTCCTTTGCTTGTCTCACTCTTGAGCAGTTTCCTTCATTTATGCAAAGGAAGAATCTTTAGACCCCCCCCAATATGTGTTTCCTATTGCGCTGGTTTTTAAAATTAGGGTAGGCAGGTCAATTTTTTTTCTTAATAAATATTATATTTATTTAATGTGATTTTTTTGTATTTTTTTAAATAGTTTTACCATGGGGGGAAAAGTGCTTGGGTCGGCAAGGAGAAGCAGGGACAGTTGGCTGACTGGAAACACATTTTTTGTGTGCCTTATCCCCAATTGCCTTGCAACAACTATTCAAAGGCCTGGTCAAATATCACTGGAGATTGGTGGGTCCATTCTGTATAAAAGGAGATTTTATATATCTATGCTTTACAGAGTTCCCTCCTCTCTAAAGGGTGCAGTAGCAATGTTTTAGAACATCCAGTCACCTGATTTCTACTCCCAGATATATTGGGTCCCCATAAAGGGTAGAAAACTGAGGCTTATTATGGATCTTACCCTTCTAAACAAATCATTGCTTGAGGAAACTTTCAAGATGGAAACTGCAACTTCAGTTAGGAATGCTATCAAACCAGCTGACAGGGCAGTTTCCATTGATCTTCAGGATGCGTACTTCGAGATTCTGCTGTTCCAGTACTTTGATGATTGGCTGCTAAACAACAGCAACAAATAGTCCCTATTACATCACATGACTCGGTGTTGGTCCATAGTGACTCAGTTTCAACTGGTTCTAGACCTGAAGAAATCCAATCTCATTCACTCTCAGGATTTTGTGTACATAGGAATGAATTTCCTTCTATGGGCCAGGTTTGTGTGCCATCAGAGAGGATACATAAAATCCTGGACTTTTTCAGGATGTTACAAAGATTTTATTGTTCACGTGCCTGTACCTCTTTTTTCTGGAATCCCTGAATTCTGGGATGGACATGGTATCCCTAGGGAGACTCAATTTACATTCTCTTAAGTTTCTCCTGTTGGCAGTTTAGAAATACCAGAAAGATGTACTGTCAGATCAAATTCCTCTAGGGTCTACCAGTACTTTTCAGTACTATCTGAAGTGTTGGCACAGTCAATACAAATTTCTGAGGGGAGTTCTGCTGCATGCCCCAGAACTCCATTCCTGTCTGTACACTGACATGTCAGATTCAGGTTGGGGGTCTCAATTAGAGCCCCCAGGAGTATTTCTCCATTGTCACTGGTAACAGAAAGACAGTCTCCTCCACATCAACAATTTAGAAATTAAACTTGTATCTCTAACAGAAAGAGACTTACTGTTCAGATGATAAAAGCCCATGAAGTCGCTATTTCCTGGACATGTTTCAATACTCATCTTTGGACGATATTATGGTCATTAGCAGGCCAGAGCCAAGATATGTTTTCTCTGGGTCCGATTGTCTGTATAATCAGCAACCCCGACTACTGTGGCATCAGCAGCAGAAGACTGCTTTGGCTAAAAGGTAACTTCTCCACAGTTTATTCCTTTCCAGTCCATCAGCCACCATCCTTGCTGACAGTATCAGCTTAATAATAGTGACAGGTAAGTTCTTACTGACATTAAAATGTACTTTTTTGGGGAGTAAACTTACTGGATGCCCTCCTCATCCCTCTCTGATGTCCTTCATTAGCCAAACTTCCTGAAAAAGAATGAGGACATGCTTTAGCACGTGGGCTGATGATATCAAGATTAGACTGGGTTGATGCACATGTGCTAAGAAACCTTGAGAACAGGGAGTTTGTGCATCTAACATGGATGAGGTATTTACATTGCAGAAAGGTAAAGCTTAGTAACAGTGACATGTAAGTATTACATAATTAAAATTGGATTGCTCCCTCAGAAAACTACTTATTGGAGGTTTTTATAAGTAGTTAATGCCCATCCTTAGCTTAATTGTCAAAAATCAAACAATCACATACGTATCACTCCATATATTTGCATTATCGAGTCAGGGTTAGCAAGGGACATTTCATTATTATTCATACAGGACAAGTGAGCCCTAATTTTAGGTAACCAATGAAATAAGGAGAACAGAAATAGTACCATTCCCCATCCATCAGTCACATGTTTTGCTTTGTAGACAAAATTGATAGATTTTGATACAGTTATGAGATGATAAGTTGGAGTGAGCTACAAATAATTTAGCAGTATCTTTCAAGAACATCCAATTGAAAATGCCCCATTTTGTGATCATGCTATTGATTCGTTTCAAGCAAATTAGATCACACTTAGAGAAGCCCAATGGGCAACTCATTTTAAATATGGGAGGGGCCTGGGCATTGTGTAATCCAATTTTTTGCACTCTGGTAATTAGATGTTCAAGATATAAATGTTAAAATACTTCTCACACATGCACATCATACATTCACATTTTTCACAGTATATTTTTTATTGGTGTGTGGATTTAGGCAAATTTTACCACTGTTAAGCCACTGTGTTAATGCCTTCTGGTCAGAATGTAATTCATTGTGTAACTTTATGGACAGTCTTTTAAAGCAAGGATCATACACATATTTTATTAACTGATTAGCTCAGTTTTATTAGCTGCATAGTGTCCCTTTAATCTTGAGTATAATTGATTGATCTTGACTTGCATTTAATTGTGCTCATACAGGTGGTAGTATTGTTTTAACCATTAAATCAGCTGCCATTTATTGTCAGCATTTATTTGTTTTGTTATTCTTACTTCTGGGCATTTTTAAAAGTTAATACATGAAACTAAAGACCTATAAATATGCAAACATCGAGTGGCAAAAACATAAAATTACATTCCCAAAGAAAATAATGATACTACAATACTTGAAACTGGTCTCCCAGTTATTAAGAAGATTTAAAATGGGCGGAAACTTATGTCAACATTTTTTGTTTCTTACAGAGAATCTGACATGCAGTGATTCATCTCAGTCTCGAATTTTTAGGCTACAAAAGGTATTTCAGAGTTACTTGACAGAGTCAACCCAACAGAATGTGGTGCAACAGGTTTGTGATGGTATTGCCTTCACAGAGCCGGTGTTTGATAAGGTATGGTAAAGCCGTATTCAGTAGAATGTAGTGTTTCATCTTTGATATGTTGCTTGATAAAAAAACAAACTTATCATAGTCACTTGTACATACAAGTAGGTCATTACCTATTTGTATAGTCTCAGATACACTTTTAAACAAGAAAGTGCTCAGTTAGGAAAAAAGCCTTAATATGAAATTTGATTGAATAGGTTGTGCATGAAAATTTATATTACTGTAGATTACTGTAATTTGTTTTCTTAGTTTTGGATAGTTCTTCCAAAGATGTGAGCATGTATTAAGTATATATATATATATATATATATATATATATATATATATATATATATATATATATATAAGGTGGGGATCTCTTTCCTAGAACATAACTGCACTGACCCACAGTGCTTTCTAGGGGTGTGCCGAGTTGATCAGACTCTTCCTGATCAACTCAGTGGGCACACCCCTGGAGAGGGACAGCGAGAGAGAATGTGTGTGTGTGTGTGTGTGTGTGTGTGTGTGTGTGTGTCGAGAAATGGGCTCTTTGGAAATTTATTCTAAATAATTTTATGAAAAAAGGAGGTTACAATGGCCATGTCTGCTCAAAAATGTGTATAGTTTAACTCATATGAGCACTTGAAATTTATCAAACACATGTTGATGCAAATATAGATATTAATGCAGTAATATTTAAAAAATGAGGCACAATGGAAATAGTTATCCATAAGACATGGGGTTAAATTAAACAATGTAATTAATGACTTTATAATGCCAATAACCACTGGAAATGTAATACCTATGTCTCACTCATACTTTTCAATTTAAACAAAGATTTGTTTAATTCACAACTTTTGCACTATTTAATAAAGAAATGAAAAACCTCATTTACGTTGATCAGAAAACATTTTCCATTATTGTCAGATGCTGCAAAAGTGAAGGCTTATAAGGGGCAATCTTTTAGACACAGTTATCTGCATACATGTAATATCAGTACATATTGTGCAGTAAGTGACGTTTGTCAAAGCAAACATGAAATTGTCTGAACCATTAAACTCCCTATTAACAAACACATTTTGGAAGAGATTTAATGGTTGATAAAACTTATTTGTCATCAAAACACTGGTGTATACCCCGTTTTATTTAATTGATTTAGTCCAAAAAGTTTGAAATTTAACTCATTCCAGAATAATGAAATAGCAGCATTGCTCCATGAATTGAACACTATAATCCCACATAAAAGGCAGTAACGTCACAACAGATATGTAATAAAAGGCAGTAATATCACAACAGATATGTAATGAATTGTTGCAAATCACAGGACATAATGTATTAAAAAAGAAATCATGCAGTAAATAGAAATAGTATTCTTAACCTTTCCAAGAAATTGTTTACATGTGAGAATTATGTGGTTTCATTGAAAATTATTTTACTTTCTGAATAGGTGCTCATCAGGGTCGGCTCAGATGGAAGTCTGCCTAAATCACTTGTTCAGATTTCTAAATAGAAAAGTTTCTCTTTTTAAATTAGGAGAAATATGAATGGGAGAGTTCAGGAAGCAAAGTTGTCACATGTTACTGATAATATTTCACAAATCAATATTTCAGTGCTTTTGACTCCACAATTTTTGTAAACTTTTACTGTTAAGTTCTTTGCACTAAAGGAGTTAACTCCAATTTAGCACTGATATTTTTAGCATGGCCAAGTTGTATCTTAGGATTGTTTTGCAGGTGTTGGTGGATGTGCCATGCAACACTGACAGGCATGTTCTAACCTATGAAGACAACAATTTGTTCAAACCAGGACGTATCCAAGACAGAATCCGCCTGCCGGAACTTCAGAAAAAATTGCTGATGTACGCATTGTAATTTCTTGGAAACTATTTGCTTGCCTTTGACCAACTGAAAATGTAGATTTTATGCATAAATGTTTAGACCTTCCACTTTTAATAATATTTAAGTTATACATATATTGCTCAAGATTTATGTCCTTGATTAAAGAAATGTAATAGCAGTAGTAGTAGTAAATATAGTAGCAGCAGCAGTAGTAGTGTTGCTGGTAGTGAAGATGGTTGCTGCATAAGTAGTGGTAAGCAGTGGCTGTAGCCATCAAAATTAACACATAAAGTTATGCTAGTTGACAAGAAAGTCTCAAAACTTGTGGATCCGGGTCTGAGTTCAATAAAGATAGCTTTATGCATTGATAGTATGCGAATGCATTTTTTGTTCTACCGAACAGCTTGAACTTGGAGTTTTCAACGTGGTGAATTATTACTTGCATTGAGATGTTATAGCATTTAATTTGTACAAGTTTTAAACTTACCTCTTTTTAGATTAGCAAAATAACATTGCTTTTCTTTAGCAAAAGTCTGTTTAGTCCAAATCATTTATTAGATAGGTCCACTCATGTCACACAAACTACACCAGTCAGAGATTTTGTGCCCAAATCCAGGGACTACCATAATGGTGGTCTTGGCTCTCATATATTGTAATCAGGTAGTCCTGTGGACTACAATATAATGTCATGAATTGTTCTGTATTTTAAATTTTAAGAACAGAATTAAAAACTACCTGACAAAGCTCAGTAATTGTTTGGTAAACAGAAGTAGGAAAAAGATTGCCTTGAAACTAAGTTTCCTTTTTAAGGGTCTTATTTCCATTTTTTGAGATACTGAATTTAAGCTAGACTGCTATGTTCTTTTCATTATAGCCCATTTGTCTACAGTTTGATTATGAAATTTGTCAGATCTCATTGTAAATTAACAGCATATCTATTTTTCCTAGCCTCTATGTACATATCTCATTTGGTAGTTGACAAGTAAAATAAAGATTCGGCGAATGTGGATATGTGAGAAAGCTTGCCAGTAGCTTCTCGTGGGTCGGTCGTTCTTTCCACGATTTCCCGGTTTCTTCCTCCACCATTAATACTGGCCGCCATGTATAGCCTATCGTGTGCTGAAAAATGGTGTTAAGCCCCACAACAACAGCAACAACAAGAAGTAAAATAAAAATGTGCGTGTTGCTTGCAGTGAGCTACCTCTCAAGATTGTTAACTGTTACTTGGCATCTGTCACTGGCTGGATTATTAACTGATTGCAAACCAGATGGTACAAGGCTGTTTTTTTTTTCAGTTAGGAATCCAGAGAATTGAGAGGAAAACCAACATTACTGAACATTCTTGAGCTTTGCAGTTACTAGAATGACGGAAAAATCTCACTTGAACTTGCCCACTTCCATTCTTGGAATGATTCTAGCTGAAAAAATAGCATATGTAGCAGAAAGAATGAAATTGTGTTGACATAGAATTTTTATTATTCTGGTATCTCAAATTCAGGCATAATAAGTAGTAGTAGAAACAACTACTGTTATGAATACTAGTAGTACTAGTTAGTATAATTTGTATTAATTAGTCTGATAATAGTAACATAACTGTACAAGATCAGACTTGTCTTCGAAATCCAACACCCAGAGAAATTTATTCCTTATTTCAACATGTGATTAGATTTTGAAAACATACTCCATTTATCTCAGCTCTTATATATTATATTGGCATGTGAATTTTATTATGATCATTAATGTTGTTGGATATGTTGGCATTTGAATAAACAGATGTTGCAAACTTTATTGTGAATAAGTTGGGGAATGTAGGGTTTTTTGGGATCAAAGGGCAGTTCCAGTATTCAGATTTCTCACAAATGATCTACTTTATTATTATTGGTCAATAAAATAGTTAGAAATGGTAAGAATATTATGACATTTTGACAACAGAGTATATCAAACAATGGCTGCAAAGAGTAATAGAAGATAGTAGCATTAGTACCAGCAATAAAACATTAAGGACAATATGTGGCTACCAACCCTAATGCATCTACTAATAGTAATATGCTGTTACTGTTCAGCTGCATATTATCTATCCTTATATTCCTATTTCAGTGCAGGAATCAAATCCTGTAAACCTGGTGGGTCCATTGTTTACTCAACGTGTACGCTGTCCCCATCTCAAAATGATGGTGTTATACAATCAGCCTTCGAGGAAATATGGAATACTTCGAAGATAGACATTGTGATACAAAATTTGAAGGAAATTGCGGAAGGATTTCAGGATACTTTTAAATTCCATAAGGGTTGTCAGTTCGGTCAGTTAGTACTGCCATCAATATCGTCAAATTTTGGACCTATGTACTTTTGTAAAATAAATCGACAACAGTAATAAATATTTTTCAGATTACCGATTTGTCTTGCTGTAATGGTATAACTTGCTAATTTCTTTCTTTCTGGCACATTCAAGGGAATATTATAAATATTGTTTGCATCTGAGTTGATGCTTAAGAATTTTGCCCTTTAGCTATTTAGGCTCTACACTGGCCATGAAGAATAAATCTCGACTTTTCATATTTATCCATGTCCTTTCATGCACCCATTTATCTGATTTCACCTTTGATAAAAGTTTGTTTGCCACACACACACACACAGAGTATGGTCATGTTTGTGTCCATTAATGAAAGTGCGAGACATTAATACATAATGAAATCAATAAAAATCACACAAATCATGCAAGTAAGTGATGAAAGGGACTGTTTCAATTTAAGTCAGGATGTACAATCACCAGATTAAATAATTAGGTGCTGTATGAAAGCAATAAGACATCAGGTCATTGACATCTGTTTGGCATCTTTAAAAACGAGTGTTTATCAATGCCTGAAAGAAAAATAAACTTAATTTTATGAATCTTTCCATCATATGATCTAAAATAGTTTTTTGTATGCTATGTTATCATTGAGAGGACAAGGTGTAAGTAACTTTTACACATCTGTATACAAAGCCAATATAAAAAAAAACATTTTCATTATGGAAAGATTTAAGAAAGGCTCAAGAGGCAAATAAAACAGTGAACTAGTATGATAATACTTTTTGTGTACATCAAGATTTACAAAGATGGACAAGGCTTTTCAAATTTTTCTAGCTCATTTCTCTTATAAATACTTTTCTTTAACTTTTGCTTGTCTTTTAATTATTTGAAACAAAAGGTCAATTTCACTTCATGTGACAGAATTTGCATCATCTTTATCATTTATACTGTACATATAAGTACATAAAATTATAGGCTGTCTTTGTGCAAGTTGATTCATGCTTGCATGTATCTAGTCTTTTATCTAATACTATTTTGCAACAATGTAACTAAATCTTGAATGTTCAGTCATTTGTGAGCACACATCAAATCAAAACTGCCTCTTCCATCATCTACCTACATTATATACTGTCTATTAATCTCCTTCTCATTTAATTAGATTATTTAACTGCATGATTGTTTGTGAGGGCATATGAAATCAAAACCTTGTCCATATTCTACCTCTATCATTTGTGAATGTGCTATGATTTTTTTTAGCATGCACTATGGTTCTTTCTAATGTTCAGTCACACAGCGTGCATTTGAATTTCAAAAAATGTACTCTTTACTATATGCAAGTGTTAAATGAGAAAATAATCTGCATAACCATTCATTTTCTAATTTAATTTTATTTAATAATTCCAATTATTTTGATTTCTGATCAGAGTTTTCACCCCCTGATTAAAATTACCAATAAAAGTTAAAAGAATGTAAAGAATGTAATTGCACAGCCCTTCCTGCACTCCAACACTCACCACTTTTGCCTGAGAAAACATGGCAGGCTTTATAAGCCAATCTTCAGAAATTATTGCATTTTGCTTCAACAATATGTTCCACCAGCTGTTACAAAAGGTCAGGGTCATATCACAAGCAGGGCATCTCACTAAAAAAATGGACATGATTTTGCTTTTGAAAGATTGGAATGCTATAAAGCAAGAACATATGCTAAAACAACATGTCATACGTAAGCGTAATGTTGAGGAAAAACAGCAGCTTAGTTTAAACACCCACCCTCAAATTTGTTTTTTAAAATGACCATACCAAGTTCCTTATATCACTGGCATGATTTGCTCAGACACTCTACCCTACAATACTATACAAGAGTCGATGACTCTTGGCTAGTGAAGATGGGGCAATGTATGAAGGCATAGTGAAGAGGCTAATGAAAGAAAGCTCTGAGCTACCTCAATGATCATGGTTGGGTATTTATTGAAGTGTAAATTGCTACCTAATCACTCACAAAGTTAACATAAAGTCCTTCTGACTTTATTTACTTTGTGATTAGGTAAAATTCACACATCAATAGATACAGAACCATGATCTTTTAATCCTATAATGAAAATGAAATTGTTGTGAATTAAGATTAAGCTATTTTCATTGTCGAACAATGTTATAATTCCTACATCATTTATGCAGTTCATTTTTGGGGTTATTAGTCCTTACTTATGATCACATTGACTGTGAATTGTTAATCCCCTCCTCAAAACTTGCTGATCTTTCATGACTTCTTGTGAACGCCAAGTTGACAAACACAAAAACAAGGAGAACTTGCTAATTATAACTTGAAAGTATGAGGATTTTCTATGGAAAATGATCTTTTATGCCAGGATTCTCCATGCACAAAATAAATTGTCCCATCACAAACCCACATCAAACATACTGTTTATATAGCAACCCTCAAGTCCATTCATCCGTCCAGCACTCATCAGTGTAACTAGTCCCCCAATCTTTAGCTCGACGGAGCAGAAGAGCTTCAATGATGGCCTTTTGTAAGTCATCTGGTGAATGAAAATGGTACTGATCTCACATCCAATATGGCCACCATCTTGAAAATCCTGTTATTGCTATGGGGTAGTTATGAAAAGACTAACTTTTAATGATATCCAGTTAGTCCTCATGTAGTTCCATTGAAAATGGTGCTAGTCTGATAACAGGCATGTCACTATAGCATTTTTAAAACTATCTTTGTTTTGCATGAATGATGGCATTTAACTGAGGGTTTCATTAAAACACTTATTACAAAATTTAACAGGTTCTGAATAAAAATGGTACAGATCCAACTACCAACTAAACAGACCTAACTGACTTTGTGGTCAAATCAAATGTCTTTACTAGCATTTTTGTACTTCACTGAGCTTATGGACACAGCGACTTGCACATAACAAGTGGACTTTTACGAGATTTTGTATTTATTGGATTCCACTGAACAAACAGAATCTACATTCTTACATTGATTTTTAAGGTCAATGGTCTTGACTTGGGGGTTTTAGCTGTACTGGCTCGTAGGCCTGATAACACCAGTAAGTATTAAGGCATTTTACCATTAGACCAGTTTGTACATAGAAGTAAAGAATACCTCAAACGATACTACATTGATAGTTTTGTTTGTTTTTGTTTCTCCCAGAAAAATTTACATGTACTTGCAGATTTAAACAAACTTATGATGTGGTTGTCCCTTGATATTGTCCATGATCTTCAAAACCATATCATTTTTAAGATCAAAGGTCATGATAAAGCATTTTTCTGGACTAAAGTTATATTTTGAACATGTTGCTTCAAAGATGAGAAGATAGTTTTGTTACCATATTTGATATGTTGGAGTTTCTGAAGTATATCAAATATAGATTCAATACTCAGCAGTTAAAAAGAAGAAACAAAGTTATATTGGATTTCTGGAAATTCTTTTTGGGCAGTAGAACATCAGTCCCTTCTTGAAACTCTTGTTTAAGGATTGCAATAAAACCTGTTCAATATTATGGTCATCACCTGAAGACAGGTATCTCTTTGTGCTGTAAGGCACCAAACCAAACCATAACAAATCTCTTTGCTTGTGCAATTTTTGTTAAGAGTTATTGCCCTTAACGTGTTGCAGCAGTGTACAACACAATCTTGTTAGCGCAACTACTCGTTTTCAATCGATTGCCATAAACCTTCGTAATTATTATGTTCTTCACCCAAAGATATGCATATAAAGATGTGATTATGATTATGATTTTTAACGTAGCTTTAACAATTTTTCAGTCATATCGCTACGATGTCTGCAGTGTGACAGTTTATAGTGATGTCTAGCACTGGGGCGTCATGCCGCAGACATGTAGCATGATGTCCCACCCTGTCACATTATCCTGACACCAGGCCAACCAGTCCTAACACTAACCTCTTAATGCTGAGCGCCAAGCGAGGCAGCTGTTAGTACCATTTTTGTAAGTCTTTGGTATGACTCGACCGCAGATCGAACCCACGACCTCCTGCATCTGAGGCGGACGCTCTAGCCACTAGGCCACCGGAGCAGTGCACAGCATATAAAGAGATCTCTGAGCTGCACAATTTGTGTTAAAGAATTACTGCCTTTTTTATTTATAGCTTAATGCAGTTAATGACACGATCTTGTTAGTGCAATCCGTCCCCTATTTTTTTGTGGATTGCCATAGAACTGGTAAATATTATGGTCATACCCTGAACATTTAAATATTGAGAAATCACCTTGCTCCTGCAATTTTAGAGTTATTGCCCTTAATGTCTTTTACCTAAATGCCATGTATGACATAATATTATTGTCACACGGTTGATATTGCAGTTTTATTTTATGGATTGCCGTGAAACCTGGTCCATATTATGGTCATCATCTAAAGATGCAGACATGGACTAATATTAGTGTTCCATTGATGTTTGAAAGAGTTATTGTCCATTTCACCTTACAGCTGGATGCAATGTATGACATAATTTTGTGATTGGAGCTACTCAACTTACAGTTTTTAGTGGATTGCAGTGAAATCAGTATTATAGTCATCATAAGAAGATATACGTGTTGACAGATGATTATACTTGCACCATTTTCAAAAGAGTTGTCCACATTGTTTTGAGTACTGATTCAGCTTGAGCAAATGATAAGGGTGACAGGCAGGATATCTTTGGTAATACTATAGTTACATGTGTACATACAATGCATAACCAGTCCCTGATCTTGCATTACATAATACACACCAACTTGTATCTGCATCAATATATCTAGACCCAGATCCTGTGCTGCATAGTACACCCAGAGACACATCTTGCATTACATAATACATATCCAGACAATGGTCTTGCATTACATAATACACACTGATTCATAACCTGCATCATTATATCTAGACACAGACTCTTATCACATAATACAGACCCATATCTTGTATTACACAAAACACCAAGACCCAGGTCTTGTGTTACATAATATACATCCAGACCCAGGTCTTGCATTACAATACACATCCAGGTCTTGCATTACATAATATACACAGAGACCCAGGTCTTGCAATATATAATATACATCCAGATCCAGGTCTTGCATTACATAATACACATCCAGATCCAGGTTTTGCATTACATTATACAGACCCAGATCCTGAATCACATAATACACATAACGACCCAGGTCTTGCATTACATAATAAACATCCAGACCCAGATCAAGCATTACATAACACAAACCTAAATCTGTCTTGTACTGCATAATACACATCCAAATCCTGGTCTTGCATTGCATAATACACATCCAGACCAAGGTCTTACATTACATAATGCCAGTCCTAACACTAACCTCTTAATGCTGAGTGCCTAGTGAGGCAGCTGTTAGTACCATATTTAAAAGTCTTTGGTATGACTCCGCCTGGGTTCAAACCCGCAACCTCCTGCATCCGAGGCGGACACTCTAACCACTAGGTCACTGAGGCAGTCAGTATGATGAGCAATACAGCATTAACAATACATTATGATCAGAAGTATGGTGTGTTCTATGGAGCATAGATAACAGTAATTCACAGCAGTGTGATTAAAACAGTGAATTCACAGCAGTGTGATTACATGATTGATAATAGTTAATTTCAAGCAAAATGATTCAGTGATAACCAAGGTGCAAAAAATGGCAACAATTTTCATGGCTGAAAATACTGATATCAAATGTTTTAAAATCTAGTCTTGCAAAGGGGAGATAAAAACAATGACACTGTAGTACTTGAAATAAAATGTATCCAAAATTGTACAATGTTGTAGTGTATTTGACATTTAAAAATTGACTAAATAATGACATTATACATTGCACAGACACTCATTTTTAGAAGACATTCAGACAAACACCTTATTATCTTATTTTTGAAACAAGATGGAAAATGATCAGTGATCTATTCAGAAAGTTTTATTTCTAACATTGCATGTCCTAGTTTTTTGTATTCATGGATTTCATTATAAATGTGAGCTGAGATCCTCACATACAGCGTGCCATCAATGCACTTGATTGGTACCTGCAAAAGAAAAGAAGTGATTTTTAAATGATACTAAACATTGAAAACAGTGTCCAAGGTTTGTGAGATTAGATATAAAAATAAACAGTGCTGTATTTATAGGTTACTGCATTTGTATGGGAAAATATGAACGAGTTTTTGGATGGATATACTGCATGACCTTGGGAGTGCAGTATATCCATCTGACAAAACGAGTTCATATTTTCCCATGCAAATGCAGTAACCTTTTTATTATATGCTCATTTTCTTATTTTCTCATTTTCTAAGGCTTAATTTTATAAACAAAAATACACTATAAGAAACAAAGTAACTGAATTTATGCTGTATTCCAAACTAAATACACAAGCACCGATCCATTGGTACACAACATTATTAATGCTCACATAACTCCGCCCAGATAAATTTGAACTTAGTCGCGTGCTACACATCACATTCAAAAGAAAATGGCATTTTGGTCTACATAAAATTGAAATTTAGAGTCATATTGTGAATGAATGCACACTGCGTGTGTATGTGTGTGTGTGTGATATAGATTTTTAACATAGCTTTAACAATTTTTCAGTTATATCGCTACAATGTCTGCAGTGTGGCAGTTTATAGTGACGTCTAGCACTGAGGCATCATGCCACAGACATGTAGCATCACGTCCTACCCAGTCACATTATCCTGACACCAGGTCGACCAGTCCTAACACTAACCTCTTAATGCTGAGTGCCAAGCGAGGCAGCTGTTAGTACCACTTTTATAAGTCTGGTATGACTTGGCCAGAAATCGAATCCACAACCTCCTGCATCCAAGGTAGACACTCTAACCACTAGACCACCGGAGTGGGCGAATGCACACTGCAACAACTTTTCCATTTAGTCTGGAATGAATAGATTTTGGTATTTTTGTTGATTCTGCTAAATTTCGTGATAATGACTGGATTTATCAGTTCTACATGAAGTACATCTGATTTCAACAGCAAGGGAGCAGGGTGCTGACATCTGCAAGTGTGTTTCTGTTCTGTCACTGACTGTTTGGAATCATAATGTGGAAAAAATATGAAGTATTTTAACTGTAATTATCAAAAAGATGCTATGAAATATAATGCTTATTTCATTTTGAGTGCAGTAAGGAGGATGCAATTGCACTTGGAATGTAGTCGAAATTACAGCACAAATTTCGAAATGTGTAATCAAGCTTCAGAACCCATGACATGGCTCATGTAATACAGATTTGCAGAACTAAGAAAGTACATTTTGAGGAAATTCAGGATGTAAAACTCTAATTATATTTTTTGCCATTCTTATTACCAGCTAAAGAAGACAAGTTTATGCCTTGTCACTTGCACATTATTTGTAGTGACCCAGCAATTTTATGACCTGTCTGGCATCTATCGCTAGCCTAAATAAAAAACATTGTATCAAAAAAGTTAACGCGGAATATTGCAAAGCAGCTGGTATGTGGCAGTCCACGAAATATCTGCTTTAGTTATTCAGAAACAAATTTAATCAACCAAACCGTAAAGCATCTACTACATGAGTGTACATGATTTGTTTACAAACTAATTCCTAATACACTATTGGGCACATGTCATGCATGTAAGTGCAATCTGAAGGTGTGCAGTATTGTAAAATATTGCATGATTCTGATAATGTAAAGTTAACAGAGACAAAAATGAGCATATAATAATTACCCATTCATAATAATGATATGCACTCAATTATGAACAATACAGACTCAGAACTGCCTGCAGAAATGTGCCAACGGATCAGGATCTATGTTCTTTGCTTGAAACTTTATGCAGAGAATTCTGACCCTGAGCTACTGACACATGATGCAGAAGTGGAACTGCATTATTTACAGTGGAAATGCATTTCACATTAGCCAGTACATGATATTAGTTACAACAAGTCCTGATTTGTAAGCTTCTGACAGTGTGCAGACCTAGCACAGTCCATTATAAGTCTTCACTGTACATTAGGAGATCTAGCAGTCTGTAACAAGTCCTCACTGTAAGTTAGCAGACCCAGCACTGTCCATTGTAAGTCCTTACTGTACATTAGCTGATCTAGCAGAGTCTATTACAAGTCCTCATTGAAAGTTAGCAGACCTAGAAATGTCCATTGCAAGTCACCACGGTAAGTTAGCAGATACAGCAGTCTGTTGTAAATTAATAGAATTAGCACTGTCCATTTTACAAGTTCTCACCACAAGTTAGCAGACCTAGCAGAGTATATTACAGGTCCTCACTGTAAGTTAGCAGACCTAGCACTGTCCATTGTTAAGTACCCACAACAAGTTAGCAGATATAGTACAGTCTGTTATAAATTAATAGACCTAGCACAGTCCATTTTACAAATCCTCGCTGTAAGTTAGCGGACCTAGCAAAGTCTATTACAAGTCCTCACTGTAAGTTAGCAAGCCTAGTAAAGTCCATTATAAGTCCTCATTGCAAGTCAGCAGTCCTAGCATTATAAAACTAAATAGGTGCACTGTGTGCATCTATCTGTGCAAAGAATTTGTCTCTGATTCAATTTTATTCCCACAATGAAGAAACTGATTTATTTCCATGCTGTGAGACATCCTGATCCAAGCAGATAATATTTCAGCAATAAATTTTACATGAAAATGAGAAAAGATGTAACAATGTCCTATACGGACATTTTGAATCTTGGATTAAGTTATAGAATTAACTAATACACTTTATGTTGGTAGCAAGTTCAATGCTGCTTCAACACTCGATTTTTTCATTATCTAGAATAAATCCACCTTTATCAAAAATTGATCATATTTAAATGAAGCTTTTTAAAAAAGATATCAGAACATGTAATATAGAAATGAGATATTTGTTTTATCTGACAATACACTTGATCAACATCTCTATGTGGACATGATATGATTACAAGGTGTTATCAAAGAAAGATGAATTTACTGGATTATAGGCATGTTCTCTATTCATCAGTAACTCTTACAAACATAAACACCCTAAATATGAATATTTCCTTTCTAATATTAAGTTAAATTGACCAAGAGTTTCTACTACAAGATGGTAAAAGAAACTAATTATAAATAGGATTGGTTCACATTGAAATCAGTAAAGATTTACCCCCATGAGTAATAATAAACCTAGTCTGTGGTCTTCCATTGGATCATGCAGGAACTGTACAAAAGTATGTACCAATTTCAGATGTGCTAATACATCATTACTACCATCTTTGCTAGCCAAGGTTCCGATATGATAACCAGACCTGCCAACATTGAAAAAAATCAAAATCAGGAATTTGCCCCCACATCACCATTAAAAATCAGGAGGCAGGGTAAAAAATCAGGAGGTACAAGAGTAAGGTGTACATATCGTGATAAAGATGTTTACTTGTGTTATTTCAGTCCACTGTATAGTTGCAGATTTGCATTTCTGCAAAAGTTCATCATTTATTTGTCCTTTGGTGCCAAATTTGCTAACAAGAATAGCTTCCAGGGTTGATGTCAACAGGCTGGCTCTTTGGCTGGTTCTGTTTTTTCTCACCATTGAGTATGCTCTCTCAGCATTGCTGTTGCTGTGCGGTATTGAAAGTATTGATAGCATTACTCTCCCAAAGGTTGGAAACAACAGTTGGCCAGATCCATCCTTTTTTTTTCCTGAGACCAACCCACTAAAGGATGATTTACCTATTCATGCAAGCATTGCAGATGTGTCTAAACAATCTGTAGTATCGTTTAATGATCTGGCCTTCTTCTCCAACCGAATGGAAGGAATCAACACTGATGATTTGCACATAGAGAGTTTCAGCTTTACCAAATCTACAATTCTGACGCAAAATTGAATGTAGAAAGAGCCGATCATCAGTGGCAGAATGCATGATAGGCCC
>JAECUM010037831.1:0-55656 GCA_016617855.1 Megalonaias nervosa
TCGCTGGCCAAGGGTCATAATAATACACTTTGTTCCACATAGACCAAAAACTAAATGGATAGATGATTCTTGGCAAATTATATTTTAGTTGGTGAAAACAGACAAAACCATTTTGAAAAGAAATAAATAAAAAACTTACCACTACATTGCAAGGGCAAGTGTGCAAATTTGTGTATATTTGTAAAACAAAAGACAGATAGACATATTCGAGATAAAGTCATCGTGTCTCTGTGTATGGCATGGTTATTCTTAATTTTTTTATTTTAAAAATGTTAATGTAGCCAAGCATACTTGCAATTTTAAAAATGGAGCCGATGACGTTTATACATTAGGCTTATTAAGGAATAGGCACAGTGACCAGTGGAATACTCGACTTAGTAAAAGACAAGCTAAACATTACCCTTTAGTAAGGAACAAAACTAATGACATATTGGACAGAAGGATAAGCAATGAACAGACCTGAAGACATAATGAATGCGCAGCTGAGTATGGAACATTTCTAGACACATACTGAACACACTGTTCCTTAAAGAACATACATTGAACACTAGACTTAGTAAGGAAGAGACCTAAAGATATGGATGACCAGACTTAGTTATGAACGGATCTTCAGACATATTGGACATTATGCTTAGTAAGGAACATTTCTAATGACATAGTGAACAATAGGCTTAGTAAGAAATAGATTTACACGTATACACAACAAAACTGAACACTACGCTTTGTAAGGAACTGACCCGGAGGCATAACGGCCACTATTTTTAGTAAGGAACAAACCTAAACACGTATTGAACACTAAGGCTTTGTAGAGAACATAAATAGATTAAAGCAAGTATTTTCATGTTAAATCGGCTACGTTTACACAGATAAATAATCAAGGCAATATTTAACCTTTTGATATCATTTGTTAATAATACATGACATAAATATAAGACAGTGTAAACAAAATCCTGTTGAATATTGAATGTAATTTTTTAAAAAAAAGATATATTAACATGTTCTATAAGTGGAGATTTCCCTGTTCTTTTGTGGTAAAGGATACAGAGTCAGTGCTATCGATTTAGACTTCATAATGTCTTGCATGTACAGCCACGCCCTATGCTAGATGTATATCTTGACAAATAAATGTAACAAAACATCATTTCACAATATTGATCACCAGAACTGTAGTTCTAAATACAGTATATACATAATACCATGACCTAACATAGACATGTTTCCAGTCGGGTGTGGTCACGCTGCAGATGGTACCTTATCCTATACCGACAAATTTATGTTTCTTGTGCAATCCATGTTGTCATGATATATATATATATATATATATATATATATATATATATATATATATATATATATATATATATATATATATATATAAGCCCTGCTTATGAGATTCTTTGATAGATAACAGCGATCAGTGATCCTGAAAGTACGCCTTTTACATTGGAAAATAATACCAATATGACGACTGACGTTGCTCCAGCAACCCGTTCAAACCATATTTTCTATCAAGGTCTGATATTTACGTTTATTTTTTATTAATTAAAAATGAAAATAAAGAAAAATATAGCATGTAACAAATTTTTTTTTACTGTAAACGAGAAACAAAAGACTGTAATTACTCTCTAAATGCGACATCCCTATCCGTTGATAACTCGACCCAGTTAATAATAGCACTGACACAGTATTCACGCCGCATAAAGTGCCGGCAGATCAGAATATATGCTGTTCACTTGCATAAAGTAACATAAACAGCATATACCTTTGTCTCCCAAATATATTATGTAACGTCAAAGATATATCAATCTTGTCATCTGTTGGACGCGTGTTATGCATGAGCATTGTGTAACAGCAAACATATATCTACGTTGTTTTCTGTTGGACGTGTGTTATACGTGAGCATTATGTAACGGGATAGATGTATCTATATTGTTCTCTGTTGGACAGGTGTTATACATGAGCATTACTTAATAGCATATCTATCTATCTTGTCCTCTGTGTCGAGAACGTGTTGTGAATAAGCATATGTAACGGCATAAATGTATCTAACATTGTTTTGTTTGTTTGTTTTTTAGACGCGTGTTATACGGAAGCAGCGTCGGTAACCAATCGATTCAGAGTAATGACGGTCTCTGCTTACAGCTACGCCCTCGTGACTCATTTACATCATGGTGCAGATGGTTTGATTGCCGTCGCCAGGTTCAAACGAAGTACGTTTGTATATGACCGTGATTTATATTACGGACTTGCATCCAACACCAGCCCCTCAGCTTCAACTTTGGGTCAAAATATTTTTATTCAGACCGCATGATTTGGACTTTTATTCAAATTTACAGCTGACTGCAATCTCCAGACAAAATTCTCTTGCGAGACTAAAACTAACAAACAGCTACTGTTTTGAATATTACTATCATACAATTTTCAAATCATACAGCAATTTTTGTACAAGAAGAGAGTAAGTTTATGGCTGCAACGTGCCATTCAAAGGAAAACATCTGGCACGGAGTCAGCATAAAAGATATTGTGTAAAGCAGTGGTGTGCAACCTTTTCGCTTGAAGAGACAAATTGCAGTGTTTTCTTACTAGCAGAGCCGTTGCTGCAAATTACGAAAGGATGGCGGGCCAGATATAAATATTTGGAGGGTGGAATTCTGGCCCACGGGCCGTATGCTGGACATCCCTATTATAAAGTATATCATAATCTCGTATTCTTTGTAAGATATCTTAATTAACTCCGTTCATAACATAAATTATTTAATTTATATGTTATCTCAAAACAATTGTAAGAGATCTTGTAAAGTTTCTTAGATATATCCAGAACATTATAAGAGGGTTTCTTAAAAATAATTTATGAGATATATAGTTTTTCAACTAAATATCGATAACAAAGATTAATTCAAACAAGAAGTTTACCAGCCTGTTACACATTACAGTTTGCACCAACCCCAACCCCCAGCCACAGGAAATAAAAATGTACCCGTCCTTGGTTTCTTTTTATTAGATGGAATTTGACAGATGTGCTGCATTTCAAGGTCGCCAGGTAAAAATTGAAGCCTGTCAGGGTTGAGCATGATAGTCATTCACATATCGGTTGAAATATTTCTAATTATCGTAAACACATAAATTTTTCATGTTACGACACTTGAGAGTGGTTTGACATTTTTATGGTAGTCACATTCTCCACTTTACATCAAACCCTTTAAACTACCAGGCACTTGAACATCTAAATGCTACAATTTAAATTCTGCAACATGAGAGAGAGAGAGAGAGAGAGAGAGAGAGAGAGAGAGAGAGAGAGAGAGAGAGAGAGACTTTGATATGTTGACCTTTTTATTTTGTTTATTGAAATAAAATTTTATAACAAACGGCTACATATTCTTACAGAGTACAAACTATTCCTGTGTAAGGATGAATTCAAGTCAAGTCAATTCCATTGAATGGTACAAAACATGCTCCTATGTAAGATTCCCCACGCGGTAATGGAGCAGGATCAATTCAAGCCAAGTCAATTAATGTTTATAGTACAAAATATGTGCCACATTTCCCACGCGGTGGTGGAACAGGATGTACTCAAGTTAAATCATTTCCTTTTTGAGGTACAAGATATGTTTCTCTGTAAGATTTCCCACACTGTGGTGGAGCAGGATGAATTCATGTTAAGTCAGTTCAAATGTATAGTACAAAACTTGTTCCTTTGAAAGATTTCCCACGCGGCGGTGGAGCAAGATGAATTCAAATAAAGTCAATTCAAATTTGTGGTACAAAACATATTCCTGCTTAAGATTTCCCACGCGGTGGTGGAGAGGATCAATTCAAGTCAATATAGATTTATGATACAACTATTCCTGTGTAAGATTATGCATGTTGTGATGGAACGGGATGAATTCAAGTCAATTAAAATTCAGGTGCAAAACAACGTTCTCGTGTAAATTTTGCACTTGGTGGTAGAGCATTTTTTTTTTTTTTCAAGTAAAGCCAATTCAAATTTATCGTACAAAGCATGTTCCTGTATAAGGTTTCCCATGTGGTGGTATAGGAGGATCAGTTCAAAGTTATGGTACAGATATTGATGTGTAAGATTTCGCACGCGGTGGTGGAGCAAGATGAATTCAAGTCGATTCATATTTATGGAACAAAACATGTAGATGATTAAACAGAACACAACGTTAAAGAATCAAAGAAAAGTGGAAAGGCAATTGTACACTGCAAGGATGTTATGTTATGAGTCAATACTCCGATATTATGTCCTAATATTGTGACCATTTATATTGAACTCTTTTTCAAATTCTATTTGTATTTGATATAAGCCTTAATGGCTTATTCATTGAACAGCATTGCAAGCAGTATACTCTGCTTTAAAAGGAGTAATCGCGTCCATTTTCAATAGAACCATAAATTTTTTAAATAAAATGACAGGGTAGTAAACACTTAAATGGCAGTTTATTTACAGGTATTTTCAATAGCTTTTAAAATGGTTTAAGATTGCCCCTAGAAATCTCTCTCTCTCTCTCTCTCTCTCTCTCTCTCTCTCTGAAATGAAAAGTCAGAATAATTGAAAGTGTATGTAAAGAGCTTCATAACATGGAAGCTACCATAAAGGTTGTCTTCATATCTTACTCCGTGTTCAACTCGTAATTTAAAATAAGGGAACAAAATTTCTCACATACAATTTAAACAATACTTTCGACTCATTAGTTTATAATGTTTTCCCCCTTGCTCTTCTGCAATATTCTAAAATGTTCATCCAAAATATAATGTGTAAATTTGACCATTTGTAAAGAGACTGCATTTGAAGACAATGTTGAAAACAGGACCGTTGTTTATGTTGCTTTTTATTTAGCACGAACAGATGCAGTGATAGAGGCGCTCCTTGGATGGATGGGTGGATGGATGTCCTTCCATCCCATCTATTTTTGTAACGCTATGCTATGGTCATCCTGAAATATAATATCGCTACAAGCTGAGTTTCTTGCACGATGCCTCTCCTTGAATGCACGAGATATATATTAAAACAAACGCAGAATGCTGTGACAAGGAAACGCGTGGGTCCCACGATAGTGTGCAAGTTTTCCCTTTTTTTCTACAAGGGAGACAATATCTTAGGACTTTACCAGTTCTTTGTGGGGTTTTTTGTTGTTGTTTTTAAGCACAATATACATTGAAATGGTAATGCTTGTTTTCCACGCAAAGCTGAACGTTTGGGAAATTTAGATCGTGTGAGAGCACGTATCGGTCTCTTATCTGAAACGAACACTTCAGTTTCCATTGAAAACTGTATTGGTCTACCTGATATGACCTTGCATAATTCGATCATAGTGAAAATTAAATTCTAGAAACCGTGTCATTGTCAGGGAGTTTCTTTCAAACAATTCACTTAAATCTTACCTAACGATGGTGTTGGAACAATCTAGGACTGTGAGATACGATGGAAGAACATTGGAGAAATAACTACTTTGGAAGGCCACCAACTGTACTTCAGTGGCAGAGAGGACAAATATGAGCAGGTAATTGGGTTCCTTGTCCACAAGGACAGCGTGAGTACTGTCATGGGATGTCGGCCAGTCTCCAGCCGGCTCATCACCATCAGCCTCAGGGCAACTCCATTCAACATCACCATCATACAGGCATAACACCCCAACATCAGACTATGATGACGCAGACGTGAAAGACTTCTATGACTAGCTACAAGAAGTTATGGATAAAATACCGAAGAAAGACATTCTGGTTTTGCAAGGCGATTGGAATGCCAAGATAGGCGATGACGCTTACAAGAACTGGAAAGGAACATGTAGGCACTGCTGCAATGCAAAGCCCAACGAGAGAGGCCTGAGGCTCCTAGAATTCGCTAGTTACAACGACCTTATGCTGGCAAACACCTTCGGCCAACACAAAGTATCCAGAAGATGCACATGGCACAGTACAAACGGAGACCATCACAGCCAGATCGACTACATCAAGGTGAAGAGGCGCGTACAGTCAAGTGTAAACATCGCCAAGACGCGAAGCTTTCCAAGAGCGGACATTGGAAGTGACCATGATCTGGTGATGATGACCTTCAGGCTACATCTAAAGAAGGTCAAGAAAGAGAGCCACACAAGAATAAAGTTTGATCTAGAGAAACTGAAGGATCCCGAAGCAGCAGAAGCCTCCCAAGCAATGATTGGTGGGAAAGTTGCACCGCTCACTACCATCGACGCTGACGATACAAACATGGACACGTTGATCACCACATTTAATACAGCAACGACCGAAACAGCCAGCGAGATCCTTAGTAGACATTGCCCAGTCAAGAAGCCCTGGGTCACAGCTGAGGTTCTGGACCTGTATGACAAGAGGAGGGAGCTGAAGAAGAAGAAGAACGATACAGAAGGGTCAGAGCAATACAAGGGAGGCAACCGGGAAGTCAAGAAAAGCATGAAAAAAGCAAAAGAGAACTGGATAGTAGAACAGACCAAAGATATTGAGGGAAACTTGAAAAGGAACGACAGCAATAAAGCTTACCAACTGGTCCAAGCTCTAACAATCACAAAACAACGGCGAGTTACCTCCTTACAGGACAAAGCTGGAAACTGCCTTACAGAAGAAAAAGACATCCTGAAAAGATGGACAGGGTACTGCGCAGAACTTTGCAACCACCGATCCACAACAAATCCAGAGATATTGAACGTCCATACAGCAACTAACAACGGCAACCACTCTATCCTACGTGAAGAAGTAGAAGCAGCAGTGAGATCGCTGAAAAAGAGGAAGTCAGAGGGAGTGGACAACATCCCAGCAGAACTGGTCCAAGCAGGGGGAGAAGCAATGATTAGCGCCCTCACAAGTATCTGCAACAAGATTTGGCAAACAGAAGAATGGCCATCGCCCTGGACCCAATCATTGATAATCACACTCCCCAAGAAAGGCAACTTACAACAGTGTCAAAGCCACCATATAATCAGTTTTATAAGCCATCCAAGCAAAGTCATGTTGAGGATACTGCTGAACAGACTAAACCCACAGGCTGAAAATATCATTGCCGAGAAGCAGGCAGGTTTCAGAGCAGGGCGCGGCACAACAGAGCAGATCTTCAACCTCAGGATAATGTGTGAGAAGTACCTCTAACACCAGCAAGATCTGTACCACGTCTTCGTGGATTTCAAGAAGGCATTTGACAGGGTATGGCGTGCAGCCTTGTGGGCGACCATGAGACTGTACAACATCAATGTCAACATCATCACAGTAATAGAGCACTTCTATGACAAGGCCACCAATGCAGTATACTTAAACGGCAGCATTGGGGACTGGTTCAGAACGACAGTCGGAGGCAGACAAGGTTGTCTACTTTCTCCCACACTATTCATCACCTTTCTGGAGAGAATCATGGCTGACGCGCTTGAAAAGCATGAAGTGACAGTCAGCATCGGAGGCAGAACAGTCACAAACTTACGTTTTGCTGACGACATTGATGGACTAGCAGGAAATGAGCAAGAACTAGCTAGCTTAGTAGAGAGCCTCGACAAAGCCTCTGCAGCCTACGGCATGGAAATCAATGCAGAGAAGACCACACTGATGACCAACAACACCAAAGGCATCAGTACTGACATCAGGGTCAAAGGTACGAAGCTAGAAACAGTCCACAGCTTCAAGTATTTTGGGGCAATTGTAACAGATGAAAGATCGAAGCCTGGAGTACTCTCCAGGATTACGCAGACAACAGCAGCGCTGACAAAACTGAAGCCCATCTGGAACGACAAGAACATCGCATTCAGTTCAAAGGTCAGACTGATGCACTCACTGGTGATCTCCATTTTCTCTACGCCTGTGGATCATGGACCATAACAGCTGACTTAGAGAAAAGGATACAGGCTACAGATATGAGATTCTTTCGAAAAATCCTCGGCGTCTCATACAAAGACCGTGTCACCAATGAAGAAATACGGCAAAGGATCAGACAAGCCATTAGGCCTCACGAAGACCTCCTGACCACAGTGAAAACAATGTAAACTGCAGTAGTATGGACATGTCTCACGATCATCAGGACTTGCCAAGACAATCCTGCAAGGCACTGTAAAAGGAAGGAGAAAGAAAGGCAGGCAGAGAAAGAGATGGAAAGACAACATTCGAGAGTAGACAGGCTTGACATTGAGCGACTCACTGAGAAAGACGGAAAATCGAGAGGAATGGAGAAAGCTGGTTGTTCGGTCTTGTGCGGTGCCCCAACGGTCTACCAGACTACGGGACTGATGATGATGAAAGATGGTGTGATAATGATAGGATAGCCATCTTACATATAAGCATTCTTTAGAGGAAGACTGAAAGGAAAATTTAAAAACATGGAGCTAATTAAAACCCAATAAACTCGTCATCGTATAAGCCACCGCACTAGGGGTGTGATGAAGAAATAATTTATCACGTGCAAGCGACAAGTATTTGCAAATTAATGGATGCAATAGGACGTTCCAGACGAAACAAAAGATAGGTTAAAATTTCGAAAAGTGACCATGCAGAGGAGTAGAGTTAAACGAATCGGAGGCAGCCGACCCGAGCTGGCCTGGGTGGGTATGTTATCTGCAATCCTTAGATTACGAGTCTTGGTTGTGCTTCCGCGGTTTTCTACAAATTTCTTCTCCACTAAAATAACTGTGAACTGTACATTTGTTAGAAAGAAACGAAAAGGCAAGCAACTAGTCGTGGTTATTACTGTTAATTCTCCCTAAATATTTAAGTTCATGCCTATCGTGTATAGTTCCATTTTTTTTTGGGGGGGGGGGGAGAACCTTTTTCTGTAATTAATATCAACATTTGTTTTTATCTTGGTTGTCTTCATTGTAATGCAGACTGAAAATTTAAACCAGCCTGAGGGCACGGATAAACGATGGTGAGATATATTTATGTTTTTTTTCGAGTGACATACAAGTGAAACAAATACTGATATTAATTACGGACTGATTTCTGCAGGAAAAGAACGACACCATATTATAATGCTTGACGTTGACTGGCGAAAATTATCGAGGACTCTCTTGTACGAGCTTATATATAGTAACATTCAAACGGCACGTTTGGTAGTTAAGTATATAATGATGGAAAAGTGAACATTTTAGCAGAAATTTGAAATCCATGATCCGAGCATTTGTGGCTTGGAGTAGACTAAACAGGGCCGAAGAGAGCGATTACGGGCCCTGGGGTAAGAAACACCGGGGTTTCCCCTAGTTCTTATTCAAACAAAATTTTTCTTTTATATACCCCGGTCCCCCCCCGGTTGGCCCTGAGACTAAGCCATGTTATGTTGAAATGCCTAAGTGACACCTCCCAGTCTATATACGCTATTCTAGCTACATGCATGTTATATAACATGCCGTGTTTATGCCAAGTAATGCCCTTGGATGTTTGTCGGTTATATTGACCGCTTTTGAAAGGAAGCCGCCTGTGTCGTGTCGATCTGCCCAAGCTGTATTGATTCCATGTTGCTGTGGGAGATAATATAGCAAGTAACTGATTTACCTGAAACCGCTTAACTACAAACAATTGTGCATGTCGTTCTCCAGTCAAGGTCAACAATAGTAATTTTAGGCAAATAAATCGTGCCTTTGCCTGTGTTTCAGGTAAACAAATACATACCTCTCTGTCTTACACGCACGAACTCACACACATAAGCACACACTATAATTTTGTTTTCTTTTCTTTTCAACTAATCTAATGGATATAGTAGGGTTCTGTTTGTCACAAATCAGATGAAGTATATTTTTTTAAGCTATCGGAAAGCTGAAATTATTTATTTTTAAATTCCAGGCATCCATCATCCTCGAAAATTAAATTGTCGGCCCCCTCTATAAATGCACGCATTAATACATACACAACAACATAACTGGGCAATAAAGTGGGTACCATCTGTAGTAGTAATGGTCGTCATCGTCTTCATTGTGGGGCACAGGGTGACCGAGTGGTCTAAAGCACTCGCCTTTACCGATCACTGCCATCACACTCTGTCCCCTGGGTCAGTGGTTCTTACCGGGGTTTTCCCCGGGTTCTTCCTCAAGGACACACGGTACTAATGGTATGAAAAAATGGGAACCAGCCTGGAAATGGGTGAACATTTAATAGAGTATATATGGGTTTGGGTGGCCAGGATTGGTTAATAATGTAAGTTATGTTTCAAGAAAAAGAATCTTTTGAGAGCTTATCCTAGTTGTAAGTGAAAAAAAATAGAGACACTGTATTATTGATGGAATTCCAGTCCTTTAACAGTCTTGAGTTTGGAACACTCATTACTAAAATTAGCACCTGATTCTTAGGTGCGGAATTGAACGCACATGTTTCAAACACATGCAGGTCCAGAAATTGCCGTGGCTCATATCCTTTCCTCTACACAGAAACTGACATCCAGGTTTCATCTATACTGATAAATATAGGTTTGATCATGGGCATTCAGAAATGTTAAGTTATTGAATTTTTAATATCATGATGTTTGCGTAGATTTACTATGGGAACTGAATTAGTACCGTGAGTCTTCAACCAGTTATACTGGTCGCCATGTATAGCCGGTCTTGCGCTGAGAATTGACGTTAAACCCAAAACAACAAGAACTGTCGTTGACGCAATAGTAATAAGTGAAGTAACGGCAATAGATGTAGTTGCCTCTGCATAAATATCAATTATTGTGTGAAATTGTGATATCGAATTAGCACTTCTTGATTCACATGACATTAACATGGACGCCCGCACAATGGGGCAAGGGGAAGGGTACTTACCCGCCCCCCCCCCGCCCCCGGAATCCAGCTCTAAAAAATTTGTGGCCTACTTCCGTAAAAATGAATAGTTGACCACTATGTGCTTGCTAACCCACTCACCCCCACCCTCACCCCCGAAAATAATTCTACGGGCGCCCATGAACATTGATGTTGAATATTTTTCATGTACAATAAACAAAGAGCTGACACTGAAACTGAGTGGATTTAACGGGGACTTTTGTAAAACTGAAATGCAGCTATTTTGGACTTATCCATCAACTAAGGAAGTCGATACCGAAACCTAGGTGAAGTAGGTTTGAGTCAGCAAAATCAATAATGCATTACTGCAACTAAGTCTGCATTATCAAACTCGGTCAATGTGCAGATGTTGTGTATTATAAATAACCTTGAAACCGGATTTACCAGTCTCATTGTATATACTTGTAACTGCCATAAATGACACGTAGTACTGACTAACGTCAGTGACACAGTCAGACAAGAAAAGGTTTAGAAATTTCTTAATGTTCTATGAATGAACATTGATAGAAGTGCTGTTAGAGTGCAGTATGTATTATTGAAAATTTTCCCACTCTGTGATGTTTTAGTCATAAATCATGCCCCTAGCAACGTGGAGGTGGGAGGAAACAGAACACTGATGAAAGCCTGCGTGCATATGTAAAAAATCCTTTTGTATCATTAAGGGAACAAACTAATACTGAGTTATATAGCTCCTTAGTCCAATGATTCTAATCGTACACCTACTTAAATACTGTTTAGCTGTAAAGATTGTGCAATAATGCAGTCTAAGATAAGATAACGTAACAAACTCATGGTGATCAGAGTTGTTCAGTTTGAAATACAGTGGAAATTGACGAATAAGGGCAGTGACGACGCAGTACAAATTCATTATTGTAACCTTGAGAACGAAAACGCTGATAGGAATTTAGTTGTAACATCTTCCAAAAACCTACGGCACCAAAGCCCTGCGCTAACGATACATATTAATGTTGCAATTAGCTGTCTTGATGGTACTATCAAACAGGTTAGGCGTGCTAGTGGCTATGTCATGGCCCTGGAAAACTACCATATATGTGAGATGTGTCAGTTGCTGTCATTAATTTAATTTGTTGTTATGGAAGTTGACAAAAGAGAAAAATCATGTGCTTTTGAGACGTGACTTAGTAACACACATGGGTGTCAGCTGGAACGGGGGGGGGGGGGCGGAGGATCTGCCAGACTTTTTACAAATCCGTTGTGCAGTATATGCTATGCTGCTTGAGGTTCCTTATCTCATCGCCGCTACGATAGCCGGATTGGTCTGAGTATGAAGGGACGAAAACGTAAACTGACACTCTTTTACTTATTTCTGCCTTTCCTATCATTACTCTTCTGACTGTCCTATCACATCCGTCTTTATCTTTGACCACGCACCACCCGTTGCTTAATAGTCAAGTGTGACTGCGTCAACGTGTTTGTAGATAGATATATAGCTGCAACCTTTGTGCCCCTTTGATTATTGGCTTTCCCCACCCTCCCCAGGAAAATTCCTGCGGTATATTTACTCAACTTGTTTTAGAAGCGGCTGTTACATTAATAAACACAATGTAGCAGTCTGATTTCTCATATTGATTAATCGGTACAGTGTAGCAGTCTGGTCTCATTCAGAATCGCAGTCAAGGTCTAACAAACCTACAATAATATAAATAAATAATACACAAGTATCTCTGCAGCCTTTCGATTATTAATATAGACATTCCATTTATTTAATACAGGCAGTGGTGTCACTAGGGTTGGTGTCACCCAGTGCGCTAAGTGATGTCACCCCCATGGACCTCCTTCTTGCACAAAAATTCAAAAATGTTATAGACAGTCATGTGCGGTATCTCATGGCGTCACCCCACATGACCCCCTTCCTGCACAAAAATTCAAACATTTTATAGATAGTCATGTTCGGTAACTCATGTGTCACCCCCATGGACCTCCTTCCTGCACAAAAATTCAAAACTTTTATAGACAGTCATTTTGGTGTCACCCCCTCTGATTGTGTCACTCGGTGCGGTCCGCCCCCCCCCCCCCCCAGTGACGCCACTGAATAAAAGAATTTTAAAATTCTTCGTTTGTAAAGGTGACATATTTAAACATTTTATTTTACATGAAGCACTACGTAAGAAATTCATTATTATCTATATTAACCAATCCAAGTAAACAGGGAAGCATGGTGTATTTTGTCGAATTTAGAAGAAGTACTGAATCTTAAAGTTGAATAAATTGTGTATTAAAATTTTATCATAGACAGGCCAGAAAAGTCTTTGAGAAAGGTCACTTTGACGTTTTCCCGTTTCATCTGTTAAACATAAAAAGCCCACAGTTAAGGTTCAGTGAAATTGACCTGGAAATTGTAAGGTTATCTTGGTAGAGGGTATATTAAAGCTACCGACCATAACTGCTTGAAAGAGACCTGATGTCAAATAATTGATCTTTAAAGGAAAGTTGATTGCATCGTATTTCTCAGATTCTAGGCTGTCAAAATCTGATGAAAGACATGATTATCTTGGGGAAAAATTAGGAACAGTTGCTTACGATTGGTCAGTTAAATTAAGGCGTACACATTGGAAGTGATGGGAAATTTAAAGGTGCCGACTTTGCTCAGAATTCTTTAGTCCGATTTTTCTTGCGAGAAGTCGAATTTGAGGCTCCGTGGGAACCTAAATAATAGTGTTTCCCTCGTTAACAAGTAAAGAAACCAGATAGCTGTCTTGACAGGAAAGACAGGCTATAGTGCTAGGACGCACGATTTGTGAGAAAAGGAAACAGCATTAAGGGAACATCTTTCTATCTCTCCCCGAGGAAACTGATGAGGTCAGTCCAAAGAGGGAAGTCCGCAAATAAAGAGTTCGGAATAGAAGGGTCAGAAGAAGGACAAGTATACACGTGGACGTTGGATACACAAAGACAGGAAACGACGCTAGGTGACGCAAATCAGGCGTGGACATTGTGCTCTTTTCACCACTCGTTACTATGATGAACGAATCCGTAACTGAACACTGCTATTAAATTCCATGAATGTAAATCAGTTGAATTGAAGTTGACATTTTTAGTTTATGTATTAATTAATTAAAATTTATTTTATTTTTCTTGTTTAAGGGGGCTCGTATTGTTTTATTTCTTCTCAATAGTCTTGTTCAATTCTCTGTTAATGTTCTATCTATCCACTCACACTGGGTAATAACATCGAGGGAGATCATCCTCTAGATAACGATCGCCAAATCAATTAACAGAGGGGCACACACGACACACACACACACCTTTACACATGGCATTGTTATTCAGGCCAAAGTGTTTACCCAGTTTCCAAAACACAAAAACCAGTGTCATACAAAATGTATGAATGTAATAACGTTATTTTGCATAACAAATAAATGGAAGAACTGAATGCATTACCTGCAGTCTATGAAAAATACGCATGTATGTACAAACAGTATTGGGAATTTTTGAATGGAAGAAAAGGGGGTTCCCTACTATACATAAAGTATGCAAACGAACAATTCCTTTTTAATCTTACACAAAAGACAGACCACTTATGTGTCTATCGTAATTCAACCACAACAAAAATGTTTATATATAGTAACCTTGTTTGGAAAGTCGAGCATAATATTTCAAACTTATGTAGCAGGATCATATGTTTTATAATGTTATATACTCGTGTTTTAATTAGGCAGAAGTGAGTATTTTATTATTTTATGTAATTAATGTTCTTTGATGAGTGAAATAAAGTCATGAGTTGCAATTATTGTGTTATTCTCATTTTACACATATTTAGCCAATTAGGCAACCTTGAACCAGGATTACCTGTTCGAGTTTTGTTCACTCTTAGCAACGAAGCTACACTGATTATTGATCATCTGACTTGTTCTATTATATGATAAGTGGTAAGTAACTTTCTGATTGGTTAGTTTGCTACCTCTCTGTATAAACAACATAACTATCTGATTGGTTAGTTTGCTACCTGTCTGTATAAACAACATAGCATGAACAGCATATTAGTGGTGGTCATTCCATTGGAGCTTCTGAAGGGTGCTGGTCATGAGATTGCAGTAAAAAAAGTGCTTGATGATTCTTTTTCTTCAAGGAAAATGTGACTTGACCTTTGCAGCATATGATAAGGCAAATAGATTTATAATATAGTTAATGTAACAGTTTTGTTTATATGTACTCTGTATATTTCTCTGAAATGTATGTTGATGCATTTTAGTATCTTTAATAGGTTATCAGCCTGCATATTCTTTTCTGATCCTATCATTCTGTCCATACGCTTGTCAGTCAGTCAATCTGTCTGTCTGTCTGCTCACTACTTTGGCTCTACACACTGATTGTTTTGTGTTTAGGTATATTTAGTCCGCTATATCTCTAGATGGATAATTAATAGATATAGGGTAGTAAGTCATTCGTATTGAATATACTATAAACTGAATTAATGTATACATGCAGAACAATAATGCACTGGCGACAGTAGTAGCAAATGTATTTTTATTGTATTTGCAGGGTGTAAGAAAGCAGGAGAAATGTATTTATCTCCATTTACCAACCTCGTGCACAATAAACCCAATTTCTTATAACAAATACTGGACTTGTATTTTCTATTCTGTGAGTAGAAGGCAAGTGCTGTAACACGAATACAAAATTTACGAGCTTAAAATTAGGGATTTTAAGTTATTATTTTGAAGCTGAGTACACTGAAGCACAGAAAGAAAGAAAGAAAATAATTATAAGAAAATATTCATGCTTTACAGAAAACACCCATAGAAACATTCATAATCCTAATTTCCCTTTTATTAAATTTCCATGGCTAAAAAGTGTGATTTAAAAGGATTGATACATATGTTATGTATACATAACTGTATTAATTAAGTTAATACACCCATATTAAAATGTGTATATTTGCAACAGGAGTAATAACATCACTTTGTGCAATCAATGACTTGCTGTTGTTTTGTTTTGTTTTTCTTGAAAGGATGTTGGTGGGTTTTGAACGGCGTTTTTCCTCCATAATTCTGAGCTGGAAAATGTGTTGATCTTAAATCAGACGGGGGCTGATATCAAAAGATACACTTATTAAGCGTCACATTGACAGTCACTGACAGAGATGGTTGAAATGGGGACTGGCTACACAAGATGCACTTATTTTGGAAAAGAACGGTTATAATTGATTATGCAGTTTAATACAAGCACTTAAAATTGAAAGATTTAACCAAGTAAAATGTGAATCACACCAAGTAATATGTGAATCACACCAAATAAAATGTGAATCACACCAAGTAATATGTGAGATACAGAAGAAATTGGACGCTTCTTAATATTAAGGATAGATTTAAAAAAATCCCGTAACATGTGTCATCATGTAGACTACTATTAGGATAGAATTTTTGAGTAAATATAATAATATGGAAATTTTCTCTAAATTGTATTAAAACTAATTTTTCATTGGATTAATTTTTCATTAAATTATATTGGGAGTAATTTCCACTAAAATATATGGAGATTAACTTTATTTACTATATTATATCTTGATAGAGATTACACCTTTACAAACAACTGCAAATTCTCCCTCCCGTGTTGTACATGTGTATGCTAACTCAGCAAAACAACGCTCGGTGCCAAAATTCATAACGTTCTTTCTGACTTGGTAAGCTAGGGTTCAACCGTTCATGAGACGAATGGAATGCTGATTAGTCGGATTATGACGTAATGAACACATTTGCTTCTATCAGGATAGACTGGAGCCTCTTTCTGGTTTGGGACAATGCACACGGTGCTGGCATGATACACTTGGTACCCAAATCTTTACCAAATATGGCCAGGGGTATCTTGAACCGGTATAAAATAAGCGCCGAGCCGCTTGTATCTTCAGTTCGTTAGTCCCAGAATCAGGGAGGACTCGTCTATCTTCTTACAGGTAAGAATCGTTTATGTTCGTAAATTTCTTAGTGAATAAGGACCTTTAAAAGCTAAAGATTTCTGTGGTAACTTTCTTAGTTTTGCAATATTCTTCTGAGTTCTCGTTTTATTTTTATATTATAATGTAATGGAATGTTTAATCGTTTTTAAGAATTTATATTCATTTGTATTTGTGATAATTATTATTGAACAAAGATGAATTCGCTACCAACTTCATGTCTAAGATTTAATTTGGGAATAAAATATTCTTTAAGTAATAAAGAATAATGTTTAGTAATCTATTCCAAGTCGGTATTCTAATTTAAATTGAGTAAAATATATTTCTTTAAAATGATTGTTGCATTAATCGCAACTATTGAATTTTATGCTCTTTGAATTCAAGCGATATCTAATTATTTGTATTATATTCTAAAATGCAGAAATTACACAAGCGTATGAAGTTGGTAAGATCGAAGGAAAAGTATTCAATATGTATTGTATGCATTTTTCAATATAAAGGTTTTATAAGTTGAATCTCTAGAATGTAGCTTTATATATCTATCTATATCAATAAAGTTCGTTAGTCCCAGAATTAGAGAGGTCTCGTCTGTCTTCTTACAGGATCCCGTGTATCTCTTGCACTGCCAAGCTTTCCCCAACATGTAGCCGTATCTACACCGTTATGGGTGACACCTTATCTTTAAGAGTGACTGAATTCATCTCCTCTCTCTATCTTCCCTTCTGACCATGGAATAAAGCATTGCTAAGAGTTTACGAAAAGACATTTTCGTTAAAGTACAACATCCCGTAACACTTGTGTCATCATGTAGAGTTCACCGGAATCTTTAGTATATGTAACAATGTATGCTGTACCTGATTTACAGGAATCTTCCTGGTTTTACTGGCCCACGCTATGGAGGGTCAGGTCAAGAATCTTTAAATGCAACAGAAGTGTTTGGAATTTAAACTGCAGAGTGAAGAAAAAATTGTTAGAACGATAAAAACAGTGTAGAGTGAAATGGAAAATAAAAAAGAGATAAAAATGCAAATATTGAACTTGAATGTACCTTTACTTATATGTGATATTATAAATGAAAATGACTTGTAGCTAATTAAAATGTATCTCGTTTGTTCAGTACTAATTTTAAAGCAAAGACCGTAACGTATGCTAAATGTTGGAGTCGATATATCAGGGTATTGGATGGAAATGATTCTACAAGGCCAAACATAATTAAGCTATCTATCTGTCTATCTAATTATTTACCACCTTATAGTACGTAATATTTGGTTCAAATTCCAATATGGACGGAATTTAGGATAATTGCAACACATCTCTAAAATAGCTGATTCATGGAGTTTCGCCATAAATTTTTATGGGCTGCACATTTTCGATAATTGGATCAAAACTTTCTGGTAAAGACCATGGATGAGAATATGGGTGAATCCCAGATAATCTCACTCATTTGAACACGACATTTATTACAAGGAAGAACAAATACATGGCTTGCAAGAGACCGAACTAGAATCTCATGCTTCTAGATATATGATTATTCTATGTTTTCTTTGGGGGGGGGGTAAACCATAATGTTTGAAACTGAAACAGTGTAACAGGGGCTTTTCTGGTTATTTGTGGCATAAGATGAAGCTTGGAGATAAAGATCTGAAAATATCAAATTCTTGAGTTTAACTATCTCCGCCCCACCCCCACCCCCCAATCTGTCTAAGCCCTCTTATACAGTCAAAAAATTTCTAACTGTTCAAAGTTTATAATCGTCAACACTGCAAGAGCTTGGCGGATTACATGGAAACAAAGACATCATGGAAACGAATTACACATTCTTATCTATCCTCTGTGCAGTTATCGGTGTTATCACCTGGAGATAAAGCACTTCCTTGGTTAACAGCTCATGAAAGGCGCTGTCAGGTTTCATCGTTTCAACTGCAGACTTTGAAAATATATACTGATCTTGAATTAGAATTCTTTTGTTCACCTGTATTAGTTTATAATATTTGCAAAATATAGAAATACAAGTGACTGAAAGTTAATATTTGGTATTTCTTTACTTCTTTAATTCCTACTAACTGCTTTTGTCTTTCGAAACAGTCATTCACATGCTCGTGTCTTGATGACCTACACTTGTTTGAACCTCGCATACATTTTTTTCCAGGTATTCTATTTATAGATCAATGCTAAAACTAGTAAGTTTTATTTACTGACGGACTTAAGCTTCGCGATGGCCGTGGTTTACAGAGATCGGTGAGATAGGGGTTAATTATCAATAAAAGCTCATGTCTAAATTTATAGACGATAATTTAGGATTTCTGAAAAGCAACTTATATTGTAAATAGTCCGTAAATGGGCGCCCGCAGCATGGGTCAAGGGAGTCACGTGACCCCTCCCAGCACACTGCAAATATATATATATATATATATATATATATATATATATATATATATTCCGACAAGTTTAATCATCAAATGAACCTGAAAATATGTCACAAGATTCTGTTCAAAACGCTTAATAAATATTAGCTTTAGTTTCTGACTGCTTCTTATACTAACTCTCCCGGCCGTGACTGACTGACCCCACCCCCCGAAAATCCTGACCCCCTGCACAAAGTCCTGACACCCCCGCGCAAAAAATCCTGCGGTCGCCCATGAGTCCATGTTAATCGATGCAATGCACTAAAATGTGAAATACAGAATTAAATTGTTATTTGTTAATATATATGATATATTAATATTGACAACACCCCTTAATACCATGAAATTTCGAGCTACCAGACGATGACAGGATCACTGTATATATCTTCCTCGTTCTCGTTACTCGTGCTACTGCGGGTTAGGTTATGGCATCTTAATACGACAAATATTATAAACTGTGTCAGAAAGTTTGGTTTGACGAATAAACAAGGAACAGGTAGAAAGAGAGAAACAAGAAAGTTGGAAATGCAAAGGTTTCTAACAAAGATATAAACGCAGCTAATGAATTTATTATGTTCGTGTGTTATCGGGGCATACTCTATTTTCTTGTAATTATTCATTCATTCATTCGTTCATTCTTAATTTATTTTAATACATTTACAATCCGAAGTTTCATAATACTTCACAATGATTTATATTGAAACGCAGAAAAAGGTGAATACCACGATTTCTTGTTTCATATGACATTAAACATGGAAATGACTTGCAAATAATTAAAATATACTACTAAATTTACTTTTCATTAAAGAAAGGACCGCAAAGTATCCTAGATGTTGGAATCAATATAGAACGTTCCAGTGGCCTAGTGGTTAGAGCGTCCGCCTCGTATGCGGGAGGTTCGAACCCCTGCCGAGTCATACCAAAGACTTATAAAAATGGTACTAGCAGCTGCCTCGCTTGGAGCTAGCATCAAGAGGTTAGTGTTAGGACTGGTCAGCCTGGTGTCAGGATGATGTGACTGTGTGGGACATCATGCTACATGTCTGCTGCATGATGCCCCAGTCCTTAGATATCACTATGAACTGTCAAACTGCAGACATCGTAGCGATATGACTAAAAATTGTTAAAGCTACGTTAAAAATCCGAAACACACACATACAGAATAAAAATATTTGAGTATGGGATGGAAATGGTTCTACAAGGCCAAAGTCAGATATATGATTAACCATTGTCATCGTATCTGTCTGTCTATCGATCTGCCAAAAGTCTGAACCCGATGTATTTATTGTCTTTTGTGTAGCATTTTCTGAAATATACCTTGGGTAAACATTTTCTTTATCATCAAGTCCGAAAACATTTACTGAAATATTATTTTGGTTTTCAGACTTTGGTATCTGATTGTCTGCCACTGGAAAAGTTATTCCACTAAACTTTAGCTCATCTTTGTATAGCAAATATTTTTCAAGTCTATCACAGTTACAACTTTGAGGATGTTTCTCAGATAAAATTGCCCAACGAAAACATTGGTCATCATTGTTTTTGACATTTATACAACATTTTTTGTTTTTAATTTTTCGAGGAAGATCAACATAAGAACTACCTCATAGTACGTTATATTTCACTGTATGAAATAAAACCTCCTTTATCATTTCAAATTTCCAACTCGACCCTGATGCAGTAAATTCCTCCAATTTTTTGCTTATTTCTTCGTGTATTTCATCTGCGACTGAGGAAATATTTGTTCCAGTTAATATTTTTCGTGATTTAGCTGTTAAATATGGTTCAGAAATTTCGCTGTCGAAACTTGTATTTTCAAAAATTATATCAATTATATCTTTTTCAATCACATGTAACTTGGATAAAATCATATGATACTGTACTATTAGTTTGATACTTTTATGAGCTGCAAATTCTTGAGCTATAACTGGCTCTAAAAGATGATATAAATTTTTAGAGTTAAAATTTACTAAAACATTTTGATTATCACATTTATAACTGTTGTCGTAACCTGAAAATGCAGTAGCAATTTTTTTCTGCTTTGATAAGGCTCTTTTTGGCGATATCTCGCAATTTTAACATTATATTATATATAGCATTTTTATATTTAATTGATTTTTTATAATTTTTCAATTAGAGATATAAAATCCCTATAGTATAATGACAAGCAATATGAGATACATTAGATTGACAGCAGAGGAACAGAAAACTTATCATGTTCACCCAAAGTACAACTTATATGCTGGAAATATGTTAGGTTCGGTTATTTGTATAAAATCTCAAAAATCTGTTGGTGTTCCAACTCCAGCTGGAATTAAAATCTCAGTAAAAGGTGATAATACAGATATGACCGAAATGTTTAGAAAGATTTTATTTATAGTTTATTTTGTGATGACATTCCAGCTGGACAGCGAGTCGATCGAGTAAATAATTCGATTAGCGATGACAATATTGAAAATTGATCATTGCAATATGAGTATCAACGTCATCCAGTATTTGATGTGTATGAAGCTTCTGACAAAGGAATTATTCGAAATAGAAAAACAAAAAAAGTTGTTTGAAGTTTGAATAGAGAAGGTTATTTATATGTAATGGTACATGGCATTAGAACTGATTATGTTTGTTATAAATCGCATAGGTTTGTTTATGAAATTTTTAATGGTGTTATTTCAAACAATTTGGTTATCGATCATATAAATAAAATTAAGACATATAATAGGATTGAAAATCTAGACTTAGTTGCATCTCAGGAAAATACTAGAAGAGGATCTACTTCTGATGGTTCCAGTTTTAAGACTCCAAAAAGATCAGTTATTTCAGTAAATATTGAAATTGGTGAAGAAATGAAATTTAAATCAATTTATTCTGCTGCAAAATATCTTAGAATTCATCCGCAATCAGTTAAAGATGTTGCGGATGGGGCAAGAAAATCAGCAACTTCAATGTTAGCATTTGACATATTTAGTTTCAAATATGATGACTAATTATATTTTTTAATTCAGTTTTAGTAAGACAGCTGTGCGCGAACATCAAAACATCGTCGCGATCAAATTTTAATGTTATAAATGCGTTATCAATAAGTTTATTTTTTTCTGCTACTGTTAGGAGAATTTTATCATTTTCGCCTTGCATTATATTCACATTAACCGAATAGGCGCTATATCCAGACAAACATTTTCGAACTGCCTCGGCTAGTTCTCTGTAATTTAATATATTAACTTTATGATGATATTATACATCGGGAGATTTCGTTTCACTTGTCATTATTATTATTAATTAGATAAAAATATATTATAATATGAACTTAAGAGACTTGCTGATATATATTCTAATGAAACAATCGTCAACGATACAATCACTAACGACACAATCTCTGCCGATATAGATAAATTTTCTAGCTATAGCGAAGATGATATTTTGTACAACAACGAAGACGATAATGATGTTTATGTTGTTGACACAAAAAATTACAGCAGACCGACAACTGGACGATATAATGTTAAATATCATTTCGCTAAAAGGATAATAAAATTTAATTTTACTATTACAGAGCAACAAAAATTTTGGCCACTTATCAAATCCTTTCTTAATTTGAAAATAATTAGCCATCAAAGAAATATAAAATATGATGTTATTTTTGTTAAAATATTTAATTTAATGCCAATTGAAAATGCAAGAATATTACATTTAATATCATTATGTAGGACGGTCAAATGTAAATCTGTACTTGTAAAGTACGAACAAATTTATAATAACATTATTAAATCAGGATCGACTTAGTTGGTACCCAGCTATTAAATTTATCGCTGTATCCACGCCATTTAACTAAACTTTTGTTGCCGCGTTTCCTAATAACTTTTTCAATAACAAATATATCTTGGGAAGTTTTCTGAAGTTCCTGTTCGTAAAAACTGTTATAGGTTCACGTGATAAATCTTTTAACGCATAAGTCACTGGTATTGTTAGTAAAACTTTATCAACAGCAAATATTTCCTCGCTCCAGTTTGGAGTAAATCCTTTTTCAAATTTTTTTTCGTCAGAGAAATTATAACTTTATCACCAACTTTAAATTTATGTCTGCGGTACATATATTTGTTTGTTAATATCGGATTTTTAATTGCTTCGTTTGGCGACATCGAATGAGATCTGTGTTTCGTGTTATTATATTCGTCAACAATTTTCTGTAGATTGTCAGTATATTTTTTTGTATTTTTAGCTGTTCAACATATGCGTATTTTTTCGTTTAGTGTGCGATTAAATCTCTCGACGACAACACTTTTACCTTAATTTCCTGTAACATATTTTTTAATGTTATTTTGTTCCAAAAGACTGCTCGAACGTTTTATTAAAAAATTCTGCTCCATGATCGGTCCAAATTCTATTTGGTTTTCTTTCAGTGTTTGTTATTATTTGTTTTAGCGCATCAGTTATTGATGTTCCTGTCTTATCTGAAACAGGCACACTAAAAGCATATTTGCTAAAAACATCTACAACATTAAAAAGATATCTTTCTGGAGCGCCATCGTCGCCAATGTTAAATTCAGCTAGATTTGACACATCAGCTAAATCTATCGGCCATATATCATCGACAGCATTTGCGACGACGCTACGTCGTGGAAACTTTTTTTAGGTTTGTGTAGCTCTGATGCAAGATCATCATAAAATTGTCCGAGACCAAGTTTATATTTTGCTCCAATAAAACCCTGCACCAGTTTTCTATCAACACGCTCTCGCACATTTGCAGGTTTCATATCACGAAGTTCGTCTAACATCACCTTATCGCAGATATGTTTATCTCGTTCGTGATCACGGTAACAGATATCATGACGCATTGCTATGCTATCAGCTTCATCGTACGGCTCTTGTCCTAACAGCGGATTATCGTTCTCATCTAGTTGTTTATCTAGTGGATTATAAGGCCCAGTATATTTATGGCCTGGCAATGTCCAATCGCCCTTTGGTTTCGGCAATTTCCCAATTAATTTATGTATATCTATACCTGTTCCAATTATTTCTCTGTTGTTGCATTGTTCACAGTATTTAACAATTTTATTTTGCTCAAGACAGAGATCTCTATCACAATCGCACTTGCATCTCATTAATTATTATCAGATTTATACTACTATTTGTTTTTAGTCATCTACTAAAATAACTTCCCTGACGGGGCATCCCTCTCCCAGCGATTTTATTGCTGGGGACAATGGTACTACTGGTGATAATTTCTTTAAAAACATACTTTTTCTTTTCCCACAGATTGCGCAAATACTTTTTAACATTATTCTATTACTTTTTGTTTTTTTCTGTTGTTTCATTGATATTTTCTGTTTGAGTTTTACATTTGAGACAATATGTTGACATTATATTTTTGTAAGTTTAGATAAAATTAATTGCAATTTCATCATTGGCGTGAGAAGGTTGTTTGTCAAACTGTAAAATAAATTTTAAAAAATTGAATTCCCTGGCGTTGTCAGGTGGTTGGGACATTTGTTTTATAAACATCATGCAATAGTATCCACAAGCAATTGTTCCAACAGGCTGTAGTTGATTAGACGAATAAATTATTATTTTGTGGGGTTTTTTTTTTGTTTATATATTTTTTTATTGCGTCATTTGGTGGAAGTCCAAATGAGTCAAAATAATTGTTATTGTAAATTGCTACCCATTGCGTACCAGATCCGTCGTTGAGGTCCTGTATATTTATCACACACGAGCCCGGCGACGGTGCCGCCGTAAGTTCATCTTTGGAATAAACACCACGAAATTTGTTTACACGTTTTAGCTTATCAAGTATATCAAAGTTACGCAGCGCGGCCGAGTTCCTGGCAGTGTTAGTCCTCTTCCTATTCCCAGCAGATTTAGCAATAGACTTCCCGCTACTCCCGCCAGCAACGGTCCTATAAACCCACCTTTGTTTGTTTTTCGCCGAGATCGTGGAGTCTTTTGCTGTCTTTCTTGTTTGCTGTTTTTCGTCGTGGCATTATATTTATCTTTAGACAAAAATTTTCTTTATACCGTCGCCTGAGACCGCCTTTTTCGTTGCGCCAGATACTGCGCCAGAAACTGCTGCTAATCCTAATGTACCGAGCACTGGCAAAAGTTTAGGTGATAATGTTTTGACCATAACAGCTAGTGTCGGACCAAAGAAACCGCCATGTTTTTGCCATTGCAGTTATTTGCGACGCGCTTAAATTTAGCACAAAAGGTTTGCCGCGGTCATATTTATTTACCTGTTTTTGTTTTTGTTTTGTTAACATTAATTTTGTTAAAGTACCCAAAGCAACTGACTTTATTTTTAATGAAACCTGCCTCTGCTTTGCAACAGCAGCTGCTAATTTTTTAACTTGACCATCAGTCAAATATATTTCTTTAACAATATATTTTGCCATCTTATTTAACAATTAACAGATTAAACTTGTACTGACATTCTACCTTTGATAAAGTCGATTGTAACAGATCTATCGCTGATCACTAAAGCATATACATAAAGTTGTGCCACCGGAACTGCTCCGAGTGTCCAGGTAATTTCAATATCAGCAGTTGAAAATACATCTCTCTCATTTTGTTTACAAACATCAAAATAGAATATTGGATAAAGTGTTCTAAATTCTTCTACTGATATCTGAGTTCCATCTCCAACATCTTGATATTTCTGTATTGCGTCCGTCAAATACATGTACGGTCTAGTAATGTTTTTATTACCGTCATCTACAAAATTACATTCTATTGCTCGTTCTGGATATTGCTTTGAATTTATTCTAGCATATATTCGTATAACATTGGCATTATCAAATATTGCCTTATTTTGTTGTTGGTTACCACGTCGCGCTTGCTACTGAAATACAACAAATAATTGCCTCGGTAGTTGTTCACTTGATGTTGTTGTGACTCGCCATGTGTAGTCTGTGGTATTTGGAACTGCTGTTTGATATATTTCATGTTGCTGAAAATATATCTTTTTTGTATATTTTTTAAGAACATCATCTAATTCGAGTGATTTTGCAACTGATGGCGTTATTTGTGGCATCTACAGCGCAAGTTTGTTTATGATATATTGTACATCAGCTCTGCCAAATCGAAATAAACAATCATTTTGTTCTGCTCGATTTAAAATAAGTGTATGTTTGACTCCACGAAATACCTTGTTGTAATCGCGACAAAATCCAAAAATTGCGCTCAATGGCAGCGTCATTGTAATTTGACGTGATTCTGCTGCAAGTGCTTTTCTCTTAGCATAACCTTGTTTATAACGCGAACCTTTAAAACCTATTATATTACCGTTAACTAAATTTAACTTTGCAGTTCCATCATCAGCTGCACCTGGAGCTGTTATACTAAGATTATTACAAGCTGTAGTAAGTAAGACTCTTGTAGCATTTACGCCAGAGTCTGCAGCTGGTGCGGCTATACCTAGCGCAGGAGCATAAACAATAAGAAAATCTCTCACATTTGCAGCACTTCCAGCAGCATCAGCTCCAGCTACAACTGCTACCCTTGGAATAAATTCTCTAGATGCCGCTGCTCCATCTGCAGTATCTTTAAACCACATCATATTAGTTGCAGTTGATCTGGAGTAATCGTCAGAAAACGAGATAGTATTTAAGATTGTACTTGCAACTTGTATGTGACTCGAAATATCTTCGACAGTTTGACTAGCTAGCTGTATCTAGCACTTTTAAACAAACACCAGCCATTATTCACAAGTGATACTTCTGCGTTAGTTGCAATTGCGATAAGTGTATTAGCCACTGTCATAATCTTACCACGTACTTCCAACATTGCTTTGTGAGGCAGCAGAAATACATCTTCGTCTCGGGTATTAAATGTTCTGACACCAGCTTTATTTGGCTTATTAGAATTTTCATCGATATACTCAACATATTCAAATTCTGTCACGGTGTCGTCAGTGTAATAAGTCTCTGCTAAATCTAGATAATTTTTAACAGACATTTTTTATTTATTAGGTTATATAAAATTTTATTATTGTGGCGCTGTTACCTTAGATATTAGTTTTTTATAATTTGTTCTCCTCGCGGCGATAAAAGGTTTTTTGTTGTTGTTATCATTGCTCGTTGAGTTTCTTTTCTTGGAGCTATTTCTGATATAACTTGCTTTATATCCGCAACAGTTGGTGGATCGCCCTTAACTTTATCAGCTATTTTTGTCCCACTGCAGTTCCAGCAGCAGACGCAGCTCCAGTTGCAAAAGTTTTTGACGCGTCAAGTGCAATTGGTGCAACTTTATTCGCTATTCCTGGAACAGTTTCAATAATTTTAGTAAATATATTTCCCGAAAATCCACCTACGATTTTTCTTCTGTAAATATTTTTTTGTTTCATATTATATACTATTTTTTTACAAAAAATAGTGTACAATTTTATTGTCAATCACGTGGTGATTGTGCGCCTACGCAACGCGTAAGTGCAAATAATAAGTAGCAACCTCATTATTTAAATATAGTTGTAGTCCTGATTGATCTGTCAATTGCAAATTTATTTCTGTTATTTTATTTTCAACATTTAGCGGATAATAAATAACCTGTCGCGGACTAATTTGCATAAGCGATCCTGGTGGAACGTCTGGTGAAAAACTATATATTGTTTGTCCTGTACTGCCCTGTGCTGAGTAAGATCCAAATGCAATAGAGCAATTTATCAATATTGTGTTTACATCAGTTATATTTACTGGCATTTCAGCGTCATATGTAACAGTTTGTTCTGTTACTGATCCATATTGTTTATGATAAAATCCTATCAGCGATGCTATACTTACTGCAGAAAAATTAACTAACATGTTATTTTTTAATGTTATTCTAGCCCATAACGTATTATAATTCGGTGTCAGCTCAAAATCGTCAGCGACACCGTTCGCCTTTGTTACAGGTATTATTAACATGTCGAGTAAATAAATTATTGGGTTAGAAACTTCATATCCGCCAGCAAATGTAGATAATACGCAAGCTGTAAGTTATGCGCAACTAAAATCTGTTGACGATAATAAACTTAACAAAGCCGGCAACACAATGACAAGTAATTTGTCTATGTCAAATTCAAAAATAACTGGATTACCGACAACCTCGCCACCAGGTAATGATACTGATGCTGTTAGTTATGGTCAGTTAAAAGGAACGCTGATCCCATATTTGAGATAATCCATTGGGGCAATGACAGGTAATATAAACATGAGAAATAATAAAATAACTCCGACATATGTTCCAGTTAATCCTAATGATCTGAGAAATAAAGCATATGTTGACAGTCTGTCTGGTGGTGTAAAAAGAACCAAAAACAATGTTGGATATATTTCAACACTTTTCAAGGCAACTGACAATCGAGCTGGGTTTGAGGTAAGCGCATCATCTTATCATCCTGAAAATTATCCTCATTACTCTTTCTCTGATAGACATGAGTGGACGACCAACAGAGAAGTTGAAAAGTTTTGGATCAGAATTAAATGTCCCACTGTAGTTGCTATCGGGCAATTTCATTTGCGCGGTCGATTAAACTCTAGTGTTGGTCGAATTTATAATTGGCGGTTTGAAGGACCAAACGATAATATCAACTGGACAACATTATATAATACAGCAGATACGTATATTACAACAACACAATATTTTACAATTTCAGCAGAAAATACCGTGAATAAGTACTTGTATTTTCTATTTTATGTTGTCGCTGCTGAACATCCATTTCCAGGACTAACAACATTTCAAATATACACACTCGATGATCAAATTTAATCTAATGTTATAAAATAAAATGTCAAGACCACCATTTACAATAATTGCGAGAGAATTTTATGATAATATTTTTAACCCCACCAAAAAGGTTGGGGATGATTCACTAGCGGCACGGGCGATAAATACCAGAAAAAAGTTTTCAATTCCAATGATAAACTCTCCATTGTCAGAAGCTGAAAAAAAAAATTGTTTGTGTTATGCATATGCGAGGACCACAACTAAAAGAAGCAATAGAAAATTTTGAAGCGATAGAAAGATACTGGTATCCTGATGATTGTCTAGAAGAATGTAAAACAAGTTGAAATTCTGCCAAAAAGAAAATATTGCTTGAGCTTGATTTTGGAAATTTAGATTTGATAATAAAATCGAACTTAATAAAAAAAAGGAGCTTACGGTGAAAGAGAAGATGAAAAAGAACGAGTAAACAATAGCCATTATGATCTCGACAGACTTGCATTATCTGTGATAATAGGAATAAAAAGAAACAGGAAGTTATATAATAGTTTTCTAAAACGAGAAATTTTTAAGTATCTTGGTATGTACTACCACGACAAGGAAACCCTAATTAAACTCGTTACTATAACACCAGACACGGAGTTAATTATTAAAGTGTACGCAAACGCAATTTTGCTAATGATACGTAAAAAACTAGAATTTGATCCGATTATTGTTGACAGGTCTCTAAAAATAATCAAAAATTTTGACGATGAAATTAGTATTCTTAGTGATGACGAGCGAGAAACGTTTTCTGAAAAAGTTAAACAAACAAAGTTGGAAGTAAAGATTGATTCTTATTGCGACATAAGTGAGGAAGATGATATTCCATTTCCATCAATCCAGTACTCTAGACAATTGTCATTACGAAATTATTACGATAAAATAGAGAAAATACACACAAAACAATATGAAAAAATAATGTTAAAAGTAGCTTCTGCTATTAGTCTTCCCACAATTGAACTAGACAAGCTTAAAAAATTAATGCTAGCAAATTTCATGGTCGCATATGCAATTATCAGACAACATCTTGTTCTTAAAAATTTCACGTTAGATCAAATAAGCTTGGTATTAGGGTTCATTGATGAAACAGATAAAGATTATGGTAATTTAGTAAATAAAAAAGATTTATATGCAGTTGAATTAGAAAATATTTTTGATTCATATACCTGGTTAAAGAAAAATGAAGCACTAACAGATAAACGATATAGTGATATTTCGTCAGTTGTTTATGACAGGTACGGAGAGTTTTTAGTTGACAATAATAATTTTCGTGAGTTTCTGGATTCAATTGATGGTACTAGAACTTTTACAATCGTATAAAAATTGTGAACAAAGATTGTATAATGAAAAAACAGATCATCGATTTTAATCACATTTCAGAAGAAATTCCAAAACAAGATGTTGACGCACTAGTACAATATTACAAATTTTATCATAAAAATCTTTGGTGTGTAAAACAATGTTATAAATACTACCATAGAATACTTCGAGTTATATTATATTTACCACTGTTAATGACCAGCTCTGGCATAATCTCAAGTGGAGCATTATTAAACCCGTTTTTATTAATAATATCTGGTGTCGGTGTCACTCTTTCAACAGCATGTAAAAAAATTGAGCCCCGACTAAAAAAACAAATGCTTGTAAAATAGCAAGTATCACTTATAAAAAATTATTTGATCAGATACAATCTTATTTGCAAGGAGTAAAATATGATATGGACGATTTAATACGCGAGTTTCGTATTATTGACAGTATGTTAACGGATATCCTATCAATGAGAGTCAGCAGGTATGAAAAAGATTATCATAAAATATGGTTATTGTAGGAGATGTTTTGAAATATCATTATCAAATAAAGCATCAACCATATTGTCAATAAACATCATTGGATCATCTGTCCAACCTCTTATTCTCATATCACTCGCCAACAACCATACTGATCCATATTTGCTCGATAAATGTCAATTAACTTTTTTAATACAATCGCTTATTATTTTAGGTTCTATACCAGTGTATCTTGAAGCTGATTTAATAGAACCAAATCATTTTTAAAAAATCTGTTTGTTAGATCAAATCCAACATGTCGTATTGACGGTTTATAATAAGACATTTTTATATTAAATTTTATTGTTTAAATAGAAATAAATCTAGAGCTCTGGGAACATCTTTCCACCTCTCCAAATTTGGGAGGGGTGGGGTGGGGGTTTCTGAGATAGGATCCTCTTTTGATACAGCAACCTCATCTTCCTTTACTATTGATTTATTGTTTCAAATGCAGACCTTTTAAATATATATTGATGTTAATTTAATTTAGAATTATCGTTTGTTCATCTGTATTAGTTGATAACATTTGTGAAATATAGAAATACCAGTAAATCAAGGTAAAAATTTGGCCTTTATTTTGTAGTGCTTTTATTTGGCATGACAACCTACCCTCTTTTGACCCTTACATAATTACTCTAAGTATGGTAAAACCAGGAAGTTTTATTTAGCAACCGAACCGAAGTATCACATTGGCAGTGGTTAACAGAGATCGGTGAGATGGGGGTTGACTACCAACAAAAGTTCATTTATAAATTATGTATTATAATTAATTTTGGAATTTTGAAAAGCGACCAAATAACCTACCTTAACCGATACAATCAATGAAAATATGAAATATAGAATTGAAGTGCTATTTGGTAATTTATTGGATCTATTACTATTGACAACACCACTTAATATCCAGGTAAATATTGTGTTACATGGTGATGCATATTGTACCCAGTTTGCTGTAGATATCTAACTCGTTCTCGGTACGCGCGCTACCGAGGTCGGATCAGGTCACGGTTAAACACGATAGACTCGATAAAATGTGTCCAGAATTTCGGTTTGATGAATAAATGAGGAACAGTTAGGAAGATAGAATTGAGGGTGGGTGGGCGATAAAGGGGCTTAAAATACTTGAAGTGACATCTTAGATGAATTTTCCAGATTCCTGTTCTGGAGGAATGACTGCTATATTTTCTTTCAATTATCCGTTTATTCATTCGTTTATTTTTAAATTCATCTTACTAGCAAGTTTCATGAAACTTCACAATGTGTACTATTTACAACACACATCACCATAGGAACGTTTGAGTACAATAACATTATCATATACATCATTAAAAATAGAAAGCACTTGTAGTTAGTTGAAACATTTGGGTTGTTCTTTGATCATACTTTTCATTAAAGTAAAGGCCTTAAATGTATATTAAAAGTTGGAGTCAAGATGTGTGGGCATGGGATAGAATGGTTCTCCTTGGACGTATGATTAACGCGTTGCACCATACTTGCAATTCGGTACCACATAGTAGTATTTTGTTAGTTTCTAATTTCAATATGGCGGAATGCCCAATCAGAGATGCCAATTTTATGACGTATCCTGAAAAATAATTATGTGTTATCATCTTAAAACGATACAGTTTTATATTAGAGTATTATATTATTTTTGGTTATATAAACAAAGGTTATTATGGTTATTTGAGGAATAGAGTTAAGTGTAGAGACAAGAAATCAAGAAATGCTAACTTCTGACACCCACCCCACCCGACCCCAATCTACCTAACCCATTTGTAATGTCAAAAGTCATTATTGTTCTAATTTTATCCCATCATATTTCAATACCGCAATAACTGTGGTTTAAGCAGAAGTACAATCATCACTGGAATTAATTGGATCCTCTTATCTAACCTTTGTGCGGTCTATACCATCGGAAAACAAAATACTTCAATAATTTCTGCTTATAAAAGGCGCTCATGGGTATGAAATGCAGACATTGAAATATATTTCGATTAGAATGGGCTTTTGTTTATCTGTATTAATTCATAATATTTGTAAATAGAAATACAGGTGATTGAAGGAAAATATTTGGTCTTCCTTTGCATATGTATCTCCTACCTACTGCATTCATCTTCCGAAACGCGTGTACAGCTGTGTGCTACGATGACTTGCCCTATTTTGAGCCTTGCATACTTTTTCTAAGTATTCTATTTATAAATCAATGATAAAACGAGGAAGCTTTAGTAGTCACCGAACTTAAGCTTCAAAATTGCAGTCATCTAAAGAGATCGGTGAGATGGGGGTTGACTATCAACAGAAGCTCAATTCTAAAAATACGTTTTATAGTAAATTTTTTAGTTTTGAAAAGCGATACATCGTAACGATATATATATTAAACGATACAGTCAATTAAAATATGAAATACAGAATTAAAGTGTTATTTGTTCATGTATACGATCTATTAATATTGACAAGACCCCTTAATCCCCGGGGAAATAATGAGCTGCATAGTGATGCATGTTGCACACACTTTGCTGCAGATATCATCCTAGTTGTCGTTACCCACGCTATTGAGAATCAGGTCAAGGCGCCTTGAAATACGATAGGCGTGTCCAGAATTTCGGTTCGAAGAGTAATAAGGAAAAGTTAGACAGAAACAATGGGGAGGGAGATGGACTATGAAAAATCTTGAAATAGATAAAAATGCGGATGAATTTATTAGTCACATGAGTTGTCGTGGATTTCGCTATTTTTGTTTATTTATTCATTCATTTATTAAAAAAAAAACAAAAAAACATTTGATTATACTTGTAAACTAAGTTTTGTAGCACTTCACAACATGGGCGCCCACAGGATTTTTTGCAGGGTGGGTCAGGATTTTCAGTGGGGGGGGGTCAGTCAGTCACGGCCGGGAGAGTTAGTATAAGAAGCAGTCTGAAACTAAAGCTAATATTTATTAAGCGTTTTGAACAGAATCTTGTGACATATTTTCAGTTTCATTTGCATGATTAAACTTGTCGGAATTTATATATATATATATATATATATATATATATATATATATATATATATATATATATATATATATATATTTGCAGTATGATGGGGGGGTCACGTGACCCCCCTTGATCCACGCTGCGGGCCCCCATGCTTCACAATGTGTTACACGGACACTTACACATCAGCAAAGAGAAATTAAAACTCCAATGATTGCTTCTTATGCCACATTAAAAATAGAAAGTTCTATTAGTTATTTAAATACATGTATATATTTCGTTTTTCTTTACATTTAAGTAAAGGCCCTAGCGCATGCTAGACGTCTGAGTAAAGATATGTGGGTATATGATAGAAATGGTTATACAAGGTGAAGCATGTGATTAACCATTGTAATTATCTATCTGTTGCATTGTAATTATCTTTCTGTTACTTTGTAATTTTCTGTTATATAGTAATTCTCTATTTTACATTATAATTATCTATTATATTGTAATTATCTGTTACATTGTTGTTATGAATCTGTTACATTGTAATTTTCTGTCTGTTGCATTGTTATTATCTCTTACAACATACTTGTTGTTCCTTACCATTTGTAGTATTTTATGTTAGAATCAAATTGCAATATGGCGGAATACGCAGTAAGATAAATAGGTGATTCATGTTTTACAATTTCATCATAAAGCATTCTGGTTATAATCTTGGGCAGACACATTTTAAATATTTGGGTCAAAAAACTTCTAGTAAAGGACAAGGGTAAATCCAAGGTTATCTCCCTCTTTTGAATGCAAGTCTTTTGTTTTCAACAAGGAAAACAAAATACATGAGTGCCAAAAGACCGAACTTGAAGTAACGATTTGTGATGTACCCAGATTCTCAGTCTTTATCAAAATTTAATTATTCTATGTTATCATCTTTAAAGAGATAGAATTTAAAATTAAACACATATAACACTTTTCTATATGTTTGTATTGCTTAGTTTCGTATCTAAAGAATAAAATGAAACGTGGAAATAAAGAATTTTGATGATGACAACTTCTTGATTTTGACAAGAACCCCATAATGTGACAAACTTAAGATATCAAGTCAACAAATCCTTGTTGTTCTAAATTTACACATTATGTTTCACACCAGCAGGAACTGGGCGGTTAAAATAGGAACAAGGACATCCTTCATGATTAATTTTCCCCACTTATGTAACCCTTGTAATGATCAGCAAGGTATAATGACAAGGAAATCAAGTACAAATGTTGGTTGGCATGATAAACATGAGTCACTTAGACCGCTAGACCAAGGTCAAAAGAAGTGTTTACATACAATATATAGTCATCTACATTCTTATGAAGGTCAAGGACGATTCATTCATTCATTCATTCATTCATTCATTCATTCTAGAGATCAGGAGGAATAAAATCGCACAAGCTTAAATAAAATTTATCCAGATTTGTTTTGCAATCGTTGTATTTAACATGAATTCGGCCTAATTCCTCGAATGCCAGGTTCTTTGCAAAACGTTACATATACCGAGTTTCATAGGGCATGGACAACAGTTAAGCCATTAAATATTTTAATTTAAACTTTTACACTTTTTGTTTTTATTTCTTTATTGGATGGTTTATATTTTTTTTTTTTTTTTCCTTTTGGGACCGCTCCGGTGGCCTAGTGGTTAGAGCGTCCGCCTCGGATGCGGGAGGTCGCGGGTTCGAAACCCCGGCCTAGGCATACCGAAGACTTATAAATATGGTACTAACAGCTGCCTCGCTAGGCGCTCAGCATTAAGAGGTTAGATGTAGGACTGGTCGGCCTGGTGTCATGATAATGTGGCTGGGTGGGACATCATGCTACATGTCTGCGGCATGATGCCCCAAGTGCTAGACAGCACTATAAACTGCCACACTGCAGATATCGTAGAGATATGACTGAAAAATTGTTAAAGCTACGTTAAAAATCCAAACACACACACACACACACACACACACACACACACACACACACACACATACACACACACTTTCCTTTGGATACGCACACTTCACTAATAAAATAACTTGTGAGACTACCCCTGCATTGCTACTCCGATGACCTAATTTTAGAGAAACTAGTATTTCGCGATTTCAGCAATATATTAGCACTACATCGCCACACTGAATAAGGACTGGTGCAAAAATATAACACATGTACCATGCCGTAAAATAATTTGTTGATTTATAGTCTTGTTTTGACCCTACTTTCGGTTTCAATTTAGCCTAACTCAGAACTGTTTTCGTGTCCTTTCTTATGAGAACCAGCCTAACTCAGTAATTGATTGAATGGTTTACAATACTTTACAATGCCCATGTCCTCAAGGTAGTACGTGTAAGGTAAAATTACCGAGCACGACTCATACCGGAATTTAACTGATACTGTATTTTTCTAGTGTTGTATGGTTCCACACGTATTTTCGTGTTTATATTTATAATCGAATAATCACTTACTTAGTGGAAGATTATAGATAGCACTGATAATCAACATCATCGTTATCATCGTCATTGTCGTAATAATGTGCTCAAGTATTACTAGTAGTAGCAGTAATTGTAACAGTTGCTATTTATTCATTTTCTTTATGCTAATGTCGCAAATGACGAAAAGATAATGATGACGGTGAATTGGAAGTAATATCCGAGCTATCTGTGGTCCCCGGATGGTCGAATGGTCTAAAGCGCTCGCCTTTACATATCCCACATCTCGCTTCTGTCCGCTTAAGTTCTAGGCTTGAAAACGCGGGTATGGGAGAAAGCTTGCTGTAAGCTTCCTGTGGGTCGAAGGTTTTTTCAAGGCTCTCCCTCCATAAAAATCGACTGGCCACCGTGCAAACCCATCATATGATGAAGAATGACTTTATCCTCCACCGCCACCCGCCCCGCTGCAACATTTAAATTCATTTTGGTTTTCAGCAATCTACATTCTAGTAATGCCATGCCGTTAACTTATTTGACATTGTATGGTTTGGTTTTTCTTGGACCTAGTGTCAGAATATTCAAGTTCATAATAATCCAACGTATAAATATTTTTTGGGTTTATTTTCATGCTGGATGTGCAAAACCACGAACAATACTGTTTAATAAGTCACCTTTGTAAGGGAGATAACTAAAAATGTAGCCCTACAACTGGCAGTAGAATGACTGCGACTAGTACGACGTCTGTTACTATTAGAATTAATGACCTGTTTTTACATTTCAGAAATGCGCTAGTATCTCAATAATTATCTGATTTATATAGGATAGGAGCTGTAGTCTGCAATAAATCTCTGCAAATTTAGATTAAAATAGATTAACACTAATTCACTAAAGTCATAATGAAATATGAATGACAGTCATCCAATAGCGACCTACTTTGAAATCGACACGTTATACAATTATATCCACATTAGTGAGACATAAATTGGGTCTGCTTTAGCACAACATTTTGGCACAAGTAACAAATACACATGCTAACTCTCCCTTACTCAGCCCGACAGATACAATTAAAAATAAACTCACTGAGCCAGAAATTTGATAATTACTTAGATAACAAAACACGGTTTAATCTTGAACTGGTAGACTCAACAACTACACCAGAAATTTTATATTAGGATAGATAAACAAAACATCAATTGTTCAACAGTTTCACCAGGCAACTATTGTGAACTTGTCAGTCTTTGATTGGTTTGGACAAGTCGGCAGGTACAACAAGCAATAACAGTTAGTCCAATGCTTCAAAGACCGTTCTAATTTAAAACCACGTTTAATAATAATGTTTTTGCCAAAAATGCATTAACCACTAGCGCTAACCGTATTTATAATTTATCTTCTGAATCTACCACGATCATATTTGCTTCTTTGAATAATTATTTTCAATTCATTGCAAGCAGAAAAGTTGACGTATAATAACGATATGATAGAAAAGTTGGACACATGAAGTAATAGAAAAGTTGACATTTGATGGCGGTGTGATACAAGAGTTGACATATTATAAAGATGTGATAGAAATGTTGACATAATGGCGATATGATAGAAATGTTTATAATAATGATGCGATAGAAATGTTGACATATAATAACGATGTGATAGAAATGTTGACAGATGATGGTCATGTGATAGAAGAGTTGACATATCATATCAACGTAATAAAAAGGTTACATATAATAACGATGTAATAGAAATGTTGACATATGATACCGATGTGACAGACGGTCAGACATATGATACCGATGTGACAAAGTCAGACATATTATATCGATGTGAAAGACAAAGTCAGAATTATGATATCGATGTGACAGACACAGTCGTTGCATTCAGTCTCTATCAGATTTAGTACAACAACATTTTCATAGAATTGTTCACTCCAACGTGTATCATATCGTGTTTTTTCTTTTCGTGTTTTTAAAACACAGTTCCGCCAGAATGAATGAGCTGGACGTCATTTATACATTCCTAAACATAAGTTACTCAAGTTGGTTCTTTTGAACGTGAACCTGACAATCTTAAACAAAATAATGACTGTGTGAGCATTAACATTTTTTCTCTTGATGTGAAATCGAACACCTTGTTGCATACATTCTACTTTGAGACATCTACCATGCACCATGTCACTTGTACTTGGCCAATAAATCCAGGTACAGTGAATATCAGTATAAAACGTTTAACACTTACGTTATTAATTTATGTGTTTGATCATCGAAAAATACGTACAAGCGTCTGAAAACTGTTGCATCAATTGAAAATCCTTAATGCAAATTAGAAATCAGTATAAAAGCCTTCAAATGTTGCATCGTCAGTATTCAAGTTGAGAAAAATCTCTTTAAGTCTGATCTATTAACTTCATTGGCATTATGATGTACTTTATCTATTATGAGTTAACACATATGCAACATTATTATATGCTCATTTTTTTTTCTCCGTTAACTTTACATTGTCAGAATCAGACATTATTTTGCGATATTGCACTCACGCGCTCAATTCATATTGCATTCACGTGAATAAAGGAACTACTTTCTATTGTAAACAAACAATTTGTTTCTGAATGAACGCAAGCAGATGTTTCGTGGACTGCCACATACCAGCAGCTTTGGCACATTCCGCGTTAACATTTTTGATACAATGTTTCAGATTTGGACTAGCTATAGACGCCAGACAGGTCATAATATTGCTGGATCCCTACAAATAACATACAAGTGACAAGGCATAAACTGTCTTCTTCAGCTGGTAACAAGAATGGCAAAAAATATACTTAGTTTTACATCCTGTATTTCCTCAAAATGTACTTTCTTAGCTCTGCAAATCCGAAGTACATCAGCCATATCATGGGTTCTCAAGCTTGATTACACATTTCAAAATTGTACTGTAATTTCGACTATATTCCAAGTGCAATTACATCCTCCTTACTGCACTCAAGATGAAATAAACATTAAATTCCATAGCGTCTTTTCGATAATTGCAATTGAAAGACTTCATATTTTTCCCACATTATGATTTGAAACATTCAATTACAGAATAGAAATATACTTGCAGATGTCAACACGCTTCTCCCTCGCTGCTTTAATCCGATGAATATTTCATGTAGAACTGGCACAGACGCTGCTGGAATCCAATGTACTTCATGTAGATAAATCCAGTCCATAATCAAGAAATTTCGTCCAATCGAAAAAAATACCAAAATGTATTCATTCCAGATCAAATGGAAAATTTGTTGCAATGCGCATTAATTCACAATATGACTCCAAAAATTTCAATTTTAAGTAGCCCAAAACGCAAATTTCTTTCGAAACTTATGTCTAGCGCGCGACCAAGTTCAAATTTATCTGGCGGAGTTACATGCGCATTAATAATGTTGTTGTGTAATGATGAATCTACGCTTATGTATTTAGTTTGGAATACGGCATACATTCAGTTAATTTGTTTCTTGTAGTGTATTTTTGTTTATATAATTAAGCGTTGGGTAGAATAAGAAAATGAGCATATAATCAAAAGGTTACTGCATTTGTATGGGAAAATTTGACTCGTTTTGTCGGATGGATATACTGCACTCCCAAGGTCGTGCAGTATACCCATCCGAAAAACTCGTTCATATTTTCCCATGCAAATGCAGTAACCCATAAAAGCAAGACAGAGGAGAGTTAAATCGTAAATGTGAACTAAACATTTAGTATTTCAGTCTGAACATGTTTTAATACTAGTCCCGAGGGGTGTTTTGCTTTGTCAGCGACTGGAAATACATCTGCTAAAGTCACGCTGAACGTACTGCAATTGGGAAACTAATGACATGGTACAATGTGCAAATCCTATAGAAATATGTTGCCATTAGTTTGTTGTTTTCATCAAAAACTCCTTTCAGTTTTGATAGATGTCCTTTTTTAATTCATACATTCTAACGTTCACTGCAATACGTTTCTGGTCTCATCTCCGTGTTCAATTCAATATTGAAACACTCGGCTTCCTGTGTTTTAGTTTTAATTGCATCCGTGACGCAGTTGAATGCAATAGTAATTTTACCTACTTCAGTTTAAATGCATCTCTAGCTATTAATAGCATTTTGCTCCAACTCAGTTAAATTTTCTCTCATTTATTTTACGATTTGTTTATTTCGTCAATACTACTTTGTACGACATCGATAATATTAATCAATTATCAATCAATATACGTTTTTGTGTCAGTTTAAAATTGGTCTTCCAAGTGTGTAACTTGTCAATTCGGTGAACGTAACCTTATTCATTGCTTTAATTTTCTAATCGAAATGTACAAGATAGAGATTGCAAGTTATCTTCATAGATTTATTCGAGCTTTCATTCACATTAATTTTGTTTCTGATGTATTTTATCTTTTTGGTTAGCTCTATTAAATAATATCTTTTCTACAACTCTAACAGCGTGTTAGTGTGAGCTGATATCTTGTCATTCAGTTCAATAATTTTGTGGCAACACCATTCATACACGTTTCAATTTCTTGATCATTCTGTTGATTTCATTATTCAGAAAGTAATGAAATCAACTGACTATGATCAACAAAGATAATGTTTCTCCTGAACAAGCAAACACTTGATTCAAGACTACCAGTAAAACCGATATAAAGTGAAACGTTAAATGATATACGATTACCAATGTCATCATTAAAAAGTTCTTGAATAGTGTTGTTTAACATATTTTCCCTGTAAATCTTAATTGCATGGAAAGCAGCTACTCATGTAATAGCAACTATTTTAGCATCTCAAAATGCTTCAACAAGAAAGCAACCAGCACACATTTTATTTGACAAGCATTTTCAACATATTTTATTTCCCCATTATTGTCTGTTGTCTATAGAAATCGTCTATTTTGTTTTGGAGATATATTTCTTCCAAAAGGGCAATGTTATCCAAGTGCGATTAGTGCAGATAGAGGCAACTCTAACATAAATTAAAAACATCAAGTGAAGTATCTAATTCCCTTTCATGTGATGTGGTCATTAAGTTCATTTTGTACACTGTTCTAAAGGTCGATCAGAATAAATCAGGCAATCAATGATGTCACACTATAAATTACGACATCTAACAATGACTTGGAAATTTGCAAGTTCTAGATTTGCAAAGATTTCATACATTCACTTGATTTGTTTCCCTTCCATTTTTTTCAACTGATTTTAGCCTCGTTTTTTCCTCTGGCTATTTCTTTGTTTATTCCATTTATATTTGCTATGTTAAATCCCATTTTTTTAATTCTTTTATTTCTATATAAATTGAGTTACTTATATACGGTTATATCAATAATCATTATTCGTATTTTCCATTAATCTCATTTCTCTTACTAGTTGTAATTTGTTCATTTCTTTGTTATCTAAAAGAAGAAACGAAAAGCCAAAGATGGTACATATATTTAGATGAACGACTTTGAGGAGTAAAATAGTCATGAAGTTAATATTAGAGATGAATATCAATATATACGATGATTTCGAGAAAATTTAGATACTTCTGGCAGTTTGTATTTCGTTTATCCATGTACCCATTCAGGTTTTCTCCGTTGCAATACCTTATTACTATTGTTTGTCATTCATTGATGGCAGTGCAGTGTCTAGATAAAAGGTCAGCTTGAACAAAGATATGTGCCGAATAAACTTTTCATGCCAGTTTTACAACAGTATCATCTTTAAATATGATTGTACTATTTTGACATGAACTGATTTCAGTTATTATTAGAAGTATGTGAAACTGTTATCATGAAATACTGTATATACACTACTGTGAAAGATCAATGGATTTAACTTCATCCATACTGTGTAAGAATTATTCCTAATTCAACTGGTTTTGGTTAATTATATGGTAATTCTTTGCAATTACAACTTTTATGGATGTCTTGAAATCGGTCATGGTAAAATAGCTTGTCCAGGAAAAAGTGTATAGCTGATTGAATAGTTATACGAACTTATAGAATACAATCTTTGAATAAAATTCAATGGGAATTAGTATTACCCTTAATATTATTCATATCGTATTCCAGAGTGTAGTCTTTAACGTTGTTTTCTTTACAGCTTTGTTTAAATATAATAAATATCAGCTTAATATGTTTCATTGTTATCACATTTCGTTTCTTCTGTGGTGTCATGTATTACCACGAGAGACAGTTATAGTCGTTTTATCACGTTTTTCATATCTACTATTTTTGTTTAACTATATCTTGGTTGCTCTGGCTTTATGGTCAGTGCAAATTTACATCTTGTACACATCTTAACTCCTTCATTTTCTGAAGCGCAGTTTTGTCCGCATTGGTCGCATTTTAAAATCTCGTCTTGTAAAATCTTAGAGTTATCATTTCCCTGATACTGCTGCTGGTTATTGTTTCTGTACCATCCTGCAAAAAGATCTAGAGTTGTCATTTTGTTTATACTGCTTTCTATTTAACGTGCCTGCATTTTTGTAGACTGTAGAGAATGTTACTATGTTGCAACTCTTGTCTTGAGATGATAACCGGGTGTGTCTTTAACACGTCATTTATTTTAAAAAAAGGAATGCTGTTTTCATCTGGCTCCCAACTGCCTAAAGATTCATCTTATCCTCTCCATTTCACAGGTACATCATGTTTTACCTTTTATTGTTATGGTCTTTAAGAATCATTTCGGTTTTGTATAAGTAATATTTTTGGGGATGCACAAATAACTATTGATCGTAAAACATAAACTTTCCAATTTATAAGTTCACATAAAACAGTATGCCTAAGTCTGAATGCTTACAAAGAGAAGTTTTGAAAGCAACCCATTGCAAATATTTAGCATTTTGATATGATGTTTCAACAATTTTACATTTCTAAAAGTTTTAACGGTATCAGTTGTCAGGTTATCGAATAAATTGGTCCAAATGTTTTATACCTTTCTTGCAACACCTGAAGTCATATATTTATGTTTCACTGCTGCTTTTGTATCTTCAAATTAGATTTGATAACATTTTAACTTATTTGTTATGGTTCATTTTAGGCAAAACACTTCCATACTCTAGTCATCAAAATTCTATTGAATCTTCTATTTTTTAAAGTAAATTTCTTAGCTCCCATAAAATTCTGTATTTAAAGGGCTTTCTCTGGCAGCATAGTGTATATATCTCTTTCACATTATTATTTTCTTGGTCCATATGTACTTTGAAAAGACTTCGCTGTTAACTGCATTTGTATCAATCGTTTTATTTTTAATATGTCTGCATGTATCACACTTAATTAACATAGACTCTTCTGTAGGAAAACCATTTTCTTGCTTGCTTCTGTAGCATAGGTTGATTATTCAGTTAACCAGTCGTTTAATTAAGCATTCAGTATCTCTTTTTTTGGCCAGTTTGGTTTATTCAAAAAATTTATCGATATTTATTTAAGCAACGGTGTCTTCAGAATCTTGCAAAACACATGTTAGTCTTGCTCTGCAAGGACCATTTTTACCGACTCTGCACCGTCTCAGACGTCAGCCATTTAAACGCAATAAAACTTTCAGAGAAAACGTTGTGATTTACAAATTATCTTCAGGAATTGTCAACATGCAGGTCGACCCTTTAAATCAGGTACTTTCTTTTCAATAACTTAGATCGTTTCTTGAATCCTTTCAAACGTTTGAAAGAGTTTTAGATCTATTTTATGTTACCTTTTCTAAGGTTGATTGAGTTTATATTTGTATCATAAGCAGCCATTCCTATGGTTGAATGGGTTCGGATTTATTTTATATGATACCTTTCCTATGGTTGAATGAGTTTGGATTTATGTTATATGTTACCGTTTCTATCGTTGAATGAGTTTATATTTGTGTCATGAGTAGCCGTTCCTCTGGTTGAATGAGTTTTGATTTATGTTATATGTTACCGTTTCTATCGTTGAATGAGTTTAGATTTGTCGTGAGTAGCCGTTCCTATGGTTGAATGGGTTTGAATTTATGTTATGTTACCGTTTCTATCGTTGAACGAGTTTAGATTTGTGTAATGAGTAGCCGTTCCTCTGCTGAATAAAAGATAGTTACTAAATGTACTAGGTCACCATTATCATTTTTAAATGGATTTTAGTTTTTTGTTTTTCTTGAATAATGGTAGACCTTTAAGTAAAGTTCACAATATCTAAATGGATTTTAGTTTCTTCATATATTTTGTTTTTGTTGAATCATTGTAAACTTTTCGTAAACTTTACACTAAAGCTGTAATGTAAATTTAGCCGAATACAGATTTGTATATTTATCCCTGTCAAATATGTAATTTACTCATTCTATCTACTGCACTATTTTGATCATCTTGATATCAGGATGATGATGCTTATCTCAATGTCTTGATCTTTGAATGCAGTCTGTAAATCTTTATCTCTTTTGAAACACTGCATGCTATCTCTTTTCTAGATGTTATGGTCATCGAATGCAGTCTGAAAATCTTCATCTCATGAATCATTTCATGATCTCTTTTATCTCGATGTTATGATCATTGAATGCAGTCTGTAAATCTTCATCTCTTTTGAGACATTTCATGATATCTTTTATCTCGATGTTATGGTCATTTAATGCAGTCTGTAAATCTTCATCTCTTTTGAGACATTTCATGATATCTTTTATCTCGATGTTATGATCATTGAATACAGTCTGAAAATCTTCGTCTCTCTTGAATCGTAGCTTGGTATCTTTCATGTCGATGTTATCATTATTGAATACACGCATTTTTATTTTTAATGTTAATTTGTAATACAAATTGCTTTAGTCACTATTTAAACTCATCCAAGCTTGTAAATAAATATGCATTATCTCTTGAGACCGAGATTTTTGCATTTATGTTCAACTCGTGAAATATTTCTATAATTTTTTGCTGATAAGAAAAAGTCACATTATTTTTGTGTTGTGCTGGATACAGCGTGTCATTCTTTGTTGATCTGCTTCCATCAGACCTCAGCCTTGTGAACGAGGCTTTGCTGTCCGTGTACCAAAGGCACACTTTTGCAGACTCTGTGATCTAGATTCTGCTGTCTGTGTACCAAAGTTACACTTTTGCAAAGACTCTGTGATCTAGATTCTGCAGTCCGTGTACCAAATGCACTTTTGCACAGTTCTTTTGTACAGCATCATCTGCACTGACTTTTGGTCCACTGCTGTCTATGTTTCATTACTGTATCATTCATCGTGTTAGCTTACCAGCTTATAGCTAAGCTAGAGCAAGAAAATCGTACTGTCATGATAAACTTGGCACTGGAAAATTAATCAGTATATTCAGGTTTTTTACACCTTGAAGCCACAACGTGTTAGACTGACTCTGGGGATGTAAAAAAAAATACCCAGAAATTCTTTTAAAAAATAATTCAGGACTCATTTCTTCAATATATTCTCATAATCATTTTGTCTTTGCAATTGATACATTCAGTCATAAACACAAATATAATTACAAACATGTCAGATGTTTCTACACTATTTCAAAAGTTAGTTTCATAAATTATTTTTTGATACAAAAGTTAAGTCTGTTTGCAAACAGTTAATAATGTGGGCAAATTATATACTATGAAATAATGTCTTTCATTTTGTGTCCATATATTTAAATCAGAAATTAACAGATCAAGTTCATCTTATTCTCAATTTTGACATTCCGAGATAGCTATGAAAATTGGATATTGTTTCCGCGAGATTTAAAGGTCAGAGGGATTGAAGTCCATGACATCACAGAAATATACACCAAACATATACTTGTCAACCATAATTGATATATTTCAATTTGTAACATGGATGGGTTCACTTAACAATGAATTCAGTTTAAATGAATCAGTTGCACTTTTCTTGCAGACTGATGTCAATCCATCACTGGGAGATCGCCACCCTTGCAGAATTCCCACGACAACCGTATCCGTATAAAGTCTGGAGATCGAACGTGGCTTCTAAGAACGTGATTTCGCTATGTCTAAGTGGTAAATAAACAAAATTTTTATTTCAAGTCGGAATCGCATAACATAATAATGAGAAGCATTAGCTTGTTGGAGCTATTTTATTATAATGCGAACTTTTCAAATTATTGGTTCTAGATTTTCTAATCAAGTTTCAGTTGATGAAATTTTATATTCAAATATTTACATCGATTTCCCTGTTTAGTTTTCAAAAAGTTTGAATTGCGCTATATAACCTTAGATCTTTACTAATCCGATTTTTTAAACGCAAACTCAGTTTATATATGTAAACAAAGTATTGCTTGGTGGGCATTTCAATCGATTGGCCAATCTGAAACGAGCTGGCAGCGAGGACATGACCTGGCAAGTAGCGTACGCGTGTGACTGTGATACAAATTACCCAAATTCATACTCTAATAAGAGATATTGTCTCTAATGACAAGCGTACTCGAACCAAGATCTGGAGTCTTTGAATGTTTTGTTAGGTAATTTTATTTGACAATATTTCATTGTTGTTCAAACGACGCAAAAGGGCGACGTACATTTTGATTTAGATTAGAGGGGTCATCTCAAAACAATTTTGTATTACTACAATCAGCTGATCGAATACTAACAGTAGCGGCACACACACACACACACACACACACACACACACCACCACCACCATCACCACCAAGGTGATCTACGCTTTTTCTGCATTACTGGTGGCTACATGTGCCATTACAGTCTGGTACCAATTGACTGGAGATCCCCACTTGTCAGCATCATTACTGCCATGAGCAAGAACTTCTCTGCATCCATTCTTCTGGTCACATGAGCAGATGGTCCCAGAACACAATTTTACTGTGTACTCTCAACATTTGTTTCTCAGAAGTGAACATTCCACTGTGTGACAATCAATACAAATCATATGTTAATCTAAAATACGTCCAAGGATGATTTCATGGTGAAGTTCTTGTCATAGGTTCATCAACATTTTTTGGAGAGACTGGACTGTAAACATACCAACGTTTAGTGGAACACAGATTTTACTTCCAGATCATCACCAAGACCTCATTACTCACTGTACACTGTCGCCGAAATACGCAGACAACCACACCATAAGCTCATATTCAAAAGAATAAACAAATACCTTTATATCCATACCAAGAATGCCTAAATCTAACTCTTGTTTCACCACCAAAAGGAGACAGGAACAAATGTTCTAAAAATAGACTGTGACTACTGAACTGGAACTATTAATTGTGATCTCATTCCATATGCAGCACAGGAACTTGGTAGAGTATGTTCAGTCAGAAATTTGACCCCTTTGTTATTGAATATAGAATATTTCGAGATTTTAAAAAATTATTTTCTCATCTGAGCATAGCCTTTGATGATTTCAATTGAAATAACTGTATGTAAAGGACATTACTATTCTCTCTGACTCTCATATATATATATATATATATATATATATATATATATATATATATATATATATATACATACACGCATATACATATACAAAATGCTGATATCAAAGAAATCCCCTTCTTTTGTATAAGTAGCAAAGGTGTGCTACTCTAGCATCAAAGAAAGCCACCAGTTCTTCTGTACTGTTTGAAACTTAACCTTTTTTGAACTGCTTGTGGATACTTGACACAGAAAACCATTCATGATTATAATAAATGAATTGAGACACTTTGCAAAAGAACAAAATTTATCAACTTAAATTTTTGAATTTTGTTGACAATTTGATTTAAAATCAACTTCTTAGAGAAAAACATGTATCATTTTTTAAAATTCTAATAGAGATTAATAGGCATGTTTGATTGATTGCAGTTTGTATTTTTATTGCTATTAAACACTAATTAACAGTTTGTATTTTTATTGCTACTAAACACTAATTAATAGTTTGTATTTTTATTGATACTAAACACTAATTAACAGTTTTTTAAGTGTTGTTTCAAATAATAAATTCACAATCAAGCTTTGACTTCTGTGAAGTTTTGTCAGTTGGCCATTTTGATCTTCCTTGTTTTCTAATACAGTGGTGTCAGAAAAAGTATGTTACTATCATGTATGAATCGACAAATTCATTGAATCTTTGCTTCAGTGTTTCAGACAGTTGTTTAACCAAATACATGTATACACTTTTTTATTTTGATTAAAATATCTCACCTTGTCAGTGTGTTAGCCCTTAGACTTTAAATTGGAATGCCTTGTTTATTAGTAATACAAACTGCATGCTGTGATTAAAATTATGGAATCAATATAGGTATGATTATAAGACCTCAACGCTTGTACACAGCCACACTCATGGGAAGAGGGGTGTTTATTAAAAAAATGGATGAATGCTTGGTGCTTGCTTGTAAGGAGGAAAGAAGGAAGAAAGACAGTTGTAAAGGGGTGTGGTTGTGTTGTGTGTTTGCCCTTCTGTTAATTGATTTGGCGATCGTTAACTAGAGGACGACCTCTCTCAATGTTATTACCCAGTGTGAATAGATAGGTAGAACATTGACAGAGAACTAAGCAAGACTATTAAGAAGAAATAAAAAAATACGAGCCCCTTCAAACAATAAAAATAAAATTAATTAATACATAAACTAAAATTGCAATTACAATCCAACCAATTTACATGAATGGAATTTAATAGCAGTGTTCACTTTACGGATTCGTTCATCATAGTAATAAGTGGTGAAAAGAGTTCAATGTCCACGCCTGACTTGCATCACCTGACGTCATTCTCTCTTGACTTTGTGTATTCCATGTCTAGCGTGTATGCTTGGTTCTTCCTCTTGACCCTTCTATTCTGAACTCGCTATTTGCGGACTTCCCTCTTGGACTGTCCTCATCGGGTTTCACGGGAGGAATATAGAAAGCTGTTCCCTTAATGACAAGATTACGAATAAAGCTATATATGTTCACCACCTATCCGTATATATATATAAATTCTCTAACTTCCGTTATTCAGAGACGTAAATAGCTATCCACAATGCATAAATTCTGACATAATGTGACGTTAACGATTAACAGTTCTTACAGATTTATTGTATTTGAGGTAAGGTACAATCGTTATCTATAGTTACAAATGACCATTGCAATACCAAGTCTGACCTTGATTAAACAGTTCATCGCTCTCGCTCCACAGGCAATTGGTTAGAAATTATCACGATCGCTGTATACAATGCTGCCATATATATCAACATACATTACTATGTCTTCTTACATTTGACTAGTCAGTTCTGCTCAATAAAATAAATGCTCGATTATTATTGCATAAGATCCACTAAATTCTAGCTTACAGTAACCAATAACCTGCAAGATCATTTGAGCATTACAAAATCATATATAAATTTGCAGTCATCATTAACTCAGGATAAACAGTATCATCCTACAAAGGAAATTAATTCATATAACCATAAGACATTCTACACATTTGCATAAAACTAAACAACAAAAATAGAAAATTACATGGAAATTAAAATTGCGTACATTAATGCTGTTTCTTTTCCACACAATCGTGCATCCTAGCACTATAGCCTGTCTTTTCCTTTCAAGACAGCTATCTGGACTCTCTACTTTGTTAACGAGGGAAAACACTATTCTTTTGGGGTTTGCACGGAGTCAACCTGTCTTCTCTCAAGCAAGATTTCTGACTAAAGAATTCTGAGTAAGTTCGTTACCTTTAAATTCTAGGTCTCCCAAAGTGTACGCCTTAATGTTTACTGACCAATCGAAAGCAACTGTTCCTAAAATTTTCCCCAAAATAATCATGTCTTTCATCAGATTTTGACAGCATAGGATATGATGCAATTAGCTTTCCTTTGAAGATCAGTTATTGGACATGCGGTCCTTTACAGTCAGATATGGTTAGTAGTTCTAATGTACTCTGTCAATATACCGTTACGATGACTGGGTCAATTCCACTGGTCCTTAAACATAGGCCCTTTTATGTTTCACAGATGAAATGAGGGAAATATCAAAGTGATCTTTCTCAAAGACTTTTCTGGCTTGACTATGATAAAATTTTAATGCACAATTTACTCAACTTGAAGATTCAGTACTTCTTCAAAATTCGACACATTACAACGGTGGTCTTTATTTAATTTGATTATGCAAGTCTGGCAGCTTTCTCCTTAATCATTCATTTGTTTTTTTATACATTCATTTCATTTTATTTAAGAGATTTCTTTTCTTACAATTTTGTTATTTATGTGTTGGCATTCTGAGAAACTTATTTTGACCTCTGTAATGATCTCATTAGCAGTGTGGCACTATGAGCATGGGCCTGGAAGTTTCCCATAATTTTTGACTTACGTCCCCCAAATCCCTTACATCTTATGTCCCCCAAATCCCCTCTGGCCTATGTTCCACAAAATCTCTTATGGCCTATGTCTCCCAAATATTGTCCCCGAATGGCTTCTTTTGTGTGCTTTTTGAAAAATATACGTGTTCTGTTTTTAGTGCTTGTCCTTCTAAGTTTATGTTGGTACTAGCATATCCAAAGTCACTAAAGATGATAAAAACTGTTAGATAAAAATACGATAGAACAGTACAGATGATTGCTTGTTATGGGTTGAATGCCATTTTTCAGCCAATGATAGACCAGTATAGTTGGTGGAGGAAGAACCACTGACCCATGGGAAGCTACTGGCAAACTTTTCACATATGTGTTAGTCAAGTATGAAACTCGAACCCATGCGGATAGAGATGAAATGGCAGTGATGAATAAAGGTGTCTGTCTGTCAAAGCAAATAAGATTGTTTTTAGCTCTGTTAGTGCATTATGTACTATAATTTTCCCATTGTCCCAACAAAATGTTGTGTGTCTCACAAATTTGTAGGGTGGGTGACATAGTGTCCCTTACCCTTCTGATCCTAGGTGCAACACTGCATCAGGTAGCCTTGGATTTCCACACAAGTGTTCCTTTATTTATATTTTTTAAATTTTTTTATGGTGACTTTGGGGATTTTTTTTCTGTTTTGTACATGGAATAAAATCATATTTTGGTCTTGCTGTGTTCTTTCCTTCTGCAAAACCCGTGCATAGGAGTGATCTGCCTTAGATTGACTGTTTTGGCCTTTCTTGTAGTTAGACTTCCTGTTGTCAGGACAAGTTATATACCTCAGACAAGCTTGTATCATATTTCAAATGTATGCAGTGTGTTTCCTGGTTTTTGGATGCTTTTGACATAACTGATGGTAAATTGATCTTTATCTATCGATTTCAGAGTCCTTGGTTAAAGTCCACCAAGTTGTTGGTGGATCATGGATAATTGACAACATTCCATCCCATAAGGTTTTCTGGTTTATGATCAGTTGAGTAAAAAATAAACATATAAGCTCATTATTCAGATTTTAATCAAACCAACACTTTTTAAAATGGGACAGTGATAATTTGATATCCTCAGTCAATCTGGCAGTCAGTCCATCCACCCATCTTTCTATCTAAACTGACTGGTGAAAGAACAGAATCTTCATATTTATATTACCCCTCTGACAACTATCTAGCTATTATACATGTACTTGGCAACCCTGCAAGAGAGTAGGGTCAGATTGGCAAAATTTTAAATTACAATGTCATTTTCTGACTGAACTTCATATTTGCAGCTTATCAGAAAGACCTGCCTTCTGTAAACACATCAGTCCTAATGAAGTTACAAAGTAAACAGTAGCTGTCAACATCAGTTATATTTTACAGATGTTAGGTGGAAGTAGACTCTGTGTTGATTTTGATACAGAACTCATAGCATTCAATCACACGCCCAGTAGATAATGGTAAATACACATGTTGTGAGTGTATCTGCAATAACTTAGGAAACTCAAGGCTGGGTCATTGAGGAGAATTTACTCTTGATGTCAGAGAACAGAGTAAGAAGTTGAAAGACAGGATTGACAGACGCATCAGATCATGGCTACTTTCAAGAGAGGATGACAGGTGCATGAAATCATTGTGACTTTCTTATAATAAACACGTTGAACATTTTTTTTGTTGTAGTCTTAAATGAAAAGAAGAAAATGAAACAATGCATATGTGACAGAAATTCCAAAATCATGACCTGTGCAATGATGCATAGCAGATCTATTGTTCAAAAGCATTTGATGTACCCAACAAGCTGTTAATTGATTACTTTATTGCTGGAATATGAGGAGTTTAATGCCAAACATGAGATGCCTTTTGAGGTGTTGTAAGTAATAAAGGAATAAAATTGAGCCATTGATGAAAACCAGCCAACCATTGCCAGAAGGGAGGTTAGATGGAGAGAACTACCATAATAAATTAGGTTTGCAGACACATTAGAATAAGTATTTCGTTTTGTTTTTTTGTCATGTTTAATTGTTATTATATTGTTTAAGACATTTTAAGAAGAATATTTAATGGAAGCTTTTGCTTTTTTTTTTAATTCATGGCAAAATGCTGAAATGTGTGCTCTCTCCTAATGCCACGAAACCACTGCCTAAGTTGTATGCATATGCAGGTGAGTAGCAAATGTCCTCAGTGACATTGCTTGTTCATGCATCTTTTGTATTTCTTGCAAATTAAGTTCAGTCATTAGATAAAAATATATCATTTAACTATATTATGAGATAAATTGGGATAAATTATTCATAAAAAAATATATACATTATGTAATTTTCATTGTTTATTTCAAGTCTAAATCAGTCTTCCTTATTTTATTAATTGGTGAAACCTGCCAACAGATTTTTGGATTTGAGTGATGAAGAGAAAGAAGTCCGATGAGACTCCAAGGCAGGAACTAACTCCATGTGTGAACATAACTAGGACGTCTGTTGGAGAGCACTTAACAACCTTACAAACCCAGCAATTGGAAACTGATGGTAGAAGTTCTTTGCAAGGTGAGCATAGTTGTTCCGTCATTACAGTATTCTGATGCTGATATAGATAATATCCATTCTTTGCAAAATACAAAGTGATTCGGGGGAAAATCTGAACCAGAGAACTATTGAGTTGGTTAAGATTGACAGTGATCTTGTAAAGGAAACTAAAAATGCTGTTGGATGCTATTAAAATATATTTCCAATGAACTGTAAGAAAAACTCTTTTTGATTAATTGACAGTGTACTGACTTGTATTAATTATTGTAACATCAGGATCTAAATCAAGTTGTGTTAAAAAGTTGCTGTTTATTATACTATGAGGAGAATTCATATCATGGCATAAAGTGTACTTATTTTTAATCTTTTAGATGAATGTAAAATTTATGCAGATAAAAAAGTCTACTGGTTTAGAAGCCAATCTACAGATTTGTATATCTACTGGTTTGAGATCCTGGTTCTGTTACATGTATGTTAAAAATGTTGACATGGTTACTGAAGCTGAATAGGGACCCAGTCAATGCCTTAATTTTAATGTTAATTTTAATTTTAATGTTAATTTTAATTTTAATGTTAATTTTAATTTTAATGTTAATAGTCTTGATATTAATGAAAATGAATCTTCTTGGAATGTAAATGATATCGACAATACATCATATAAAATTCTTTTGTAAACTTTTTAGTCTCATTCCTATTAAGTCCACACTTAACATTTCTGATCATGTAATCCATCAGCTTGACCAGTCTGTAATATCAGTGGACAAGCATATTCATTTTAGTTTACCTTATTTGTCTCCAGAGGGACCAACAAAATTGAAAATTCTAATGTATTTTTATGGAAACAAAGACTGCTTAAATATTTTGGTAACTTTGAGCATGTTTTTGTTTATTGTGGCTGGAATAAATAGCAGATTAGGTCTTCTAAATAGTAGTTTCTTATGATCATCGTTTTTCTGTTCTATATAATTTAATATGATTGAGGTACATCATTTTTCTTATCAAGTCAGGAACATGTGGATAATGATGGTTTTGATGAATTTAGCTTACCTCAATACACTTGTCAATAGTTTTGTAAAATCCTTCATGTTTTGAATAGAGGATTTAGAGGGATGAAATATGGAATACACAGACTTGCAAGTAATGATGAAATATGGAATACACAGACTTGAAAGTAATGATGATAAAAGTGTTATAGATTTCATGGTAGCATTGTCACATTTATTAGAGAAGTTTTTGGATTTTACAGTTTTAGATAAAAATGAATCTGATCATTTTCCAAACTGGTTTTTTTTTTAGTTACCTCCCCTGGACCACAAAAATACTGTAATGACTGCTTGTGCATAGCCATGACGCAAATGGATAATACTACATGCAGATGATTTCATAGTAAATACATATATTTACTGGTTAAACACTTTATTGATCATATTCTTTTACTGGTTGATTAAATTATTTTTGTAGGTTACTGAATTTATTGATATTTATTTTTTTTACTGATTAATCAATTTATTGTTATTTTTTAGTACATCAATAAATTCATTGATCAGTTATTTTTTATAGGTTAATGATTTTTTTATTATCAATTTTGAAATCTTCAAGTTACTAATCTAAAGAGTCATGTAAGTTTCTTGTGAATATGTAATAATTAATTGTTCTTGCAAGTATGATGCAAATAGATATAGTTCTTTGTCAACCTATGACTAAGAAATTCATATAGCTCTTGGTCAGCTTATGACTCTATAAGAAATTCATATAGATCTTGGTCAGCCTTTCACTCTGGAAATGGTTCATAAAGTTATCAAGTCAATGAAAAACAATAAAGCAATGGTGGACAGATGATATTGTCATGTAGCACTGAGGCCAGACTGTACTGAAATTAAATATCCCAAGTTTAGTAATCACGCACTTATCCATGTAATGTCATTACTGTTTAATAACTTTCTTCAAGAAGGTAATTTTCCAGAGTCATGGCATGAGAGAATTATTTGTACATTTGTCCATTACAGAAGGATGTACACAATTATCATATTTTGGAAAAGTTTTCTTAAAGATTATAAATGATAAAATAACATGGGATATAATGAGGAATTTTTCTTTAAAAACCAAGAAGGATACAGCAATGGAATTAGCATGATAAACACTATTTAACTTTTTATCCATGTGTTTAGAAATATGCTTCAATAAAAAGATGGCAGTTTTTAATTATTTGACTTTTCAAAAGAATTTTATTATTTAAAGCAATTTTAGTTGTACATTTGGAACAAAAATGGACATCATGGTAAACTTTAACATTATTAAGTCTGGCGATTTATTAAATTTTATTCATGTGTGAAAATTGAGTATGGTTTGGCAGAATAATTTAAGTGTTCTATTCAGATTCAGCTATGATGTTTGCTAAGTAAAAATCTTTTTGTTTTCCATGTATATGAATAATTTGAATTGTTGAAAATGATTTATTGTACAATAATCAAAATTAGACAACACATGTACTCAAGCTTATACTGATAATATTGATGACATTATTATAGCCTCTTAAAAACAAACCAATGTCCTAAAAACATTCTGCTATCAATATGGCATGAATGTAAATCTGTGTGAAATAAAACTAATAGTTTCTGAAGGAGGAATTATTTTTAAAATGTTGTATTTATAAGTTGTTGTTGTTGTTGTTTGGGGTTTTAATACCATTTTTCAGTGTATGATAGGCTATACTTATTGGCTGGTATACCTGGAGGAGGAAGCCCAAGACTCGAACACCCAACATCTGAGATGAGATGGCAGTGATCATTAAAGGCAAGTGCTTTAGACCACTAGGCCACTGGGGGATCCATATTTATAAGGGCATTATTAACTATATAGGCCTTTTTTTTTTTTTTTTTTTT